>JARGYV010102437.1:0-39998 GCA_029532675.1 Ornithodoros moubata | reverse complement strand
AGTTTCAGTACATTGTGCCGCTTGGGCATCTACAACTTGCAAGCTCTTCGTCGCCGTAGCGGTGGCATGATAATAAGATCCTTGATATTCTCACGATCCTTGCGACTTATTACTATTTTACTTAACAGCAGCACTGTTGCCGCAACGGCTGATAAAGGTATCACTGAATTGGTATAAATTGTACCCATGACAGCCGGTGGTCACGCGCACTGCAGACAAATTAGGCACACCAATCATCATGCAAGACGTCACAGTTTGACAAAGGAGCGTTTGTGAACCCCGCCTTCTTCGTCTATTACTACAAGACAAGGATGACATCAGCACAGAACTACAGATACCGCTTCGCAGTCCTACACAACGGCAGACTTATGACTGCGACTATGACTATATGTATCGTCAGATAATGTAGCAGGCAAATGACTAACCTGATAGAACTATTCCATTAACTCCCCCGCAGACACTGTATTTTATTCCACCGAGAGACGTAGCAGGAACCAGAAATGTATATCTGGGTGAATGTGCTTAATTGCGTTCCTTGCAGCTCACACGTCATCCACATGTTGACATAAAGTTCCGGATCATTGTCTCGGCTCGCATTAAACCCAATGTGAACCGTTACAGCTTGCACAACACATGTCGAGACTGACTTCTGTGGCACAGCATGCTGTCTTGTCCTTCTTAACATGTCGGGTCATTGCCTTTCTCCAAGCAAGGTAATGAGCTCACTTTTGAGTATGTTTCCCAGTTCAACGTCATCAAGGCCCTTCCAAAGGTGATGTATTCCACAGTGCGGAAGTAATCACATATTCCAACGGCACAGCAAAGCGTCGTCCGGGAAGAACTGCCTCGTCGAAACGTCGCTTCCGAGAGCGCGTTTTATCGATGGATATTAAATTGCGTGTCATGGCAGGACAAGCGTCCACTTTGATACGAACATTGTTTGCACAGATCTCACAGCTTTCTGCTTAAATGATCCATCAATGTCAGGCAATGCTTCCTTACACGGATGCAGAGCGCACTGTACTTTTTAAACCTTCCATGATGACTTGCTATAGACACAACGTTTTGAAAGACGTATCTCTGGCGTTAGGCCTTTGAACACACCCTTGGACGAGCAGACGTACCACGGGTGGTTCAGTTCCTTTCCGTCAGCTCCTGCAGGCTGAAGTCCTCTAACAAGGATCATGTCATCCTTAATTTTAATGACGTTGGTCACCAGCAAATCCAAGATGGCGAATCGGTGGCTCGTATACTCTCGGCCCCACACCTCATGTACCACGTGATGAGTTCCAGAGCACGCTGCCAACTGCAGCTTCTCTACGAAGAAATCGGCCCTCACGAGCTCGTCGATCGCACGTGTGACCGTGCAGGGAATCATACCTTTTTACGTCACCGATCATGGAAGCGAGAGCAGAGCGCATATACACTTATGTGATTTCCCTCGTCGGACTTTTCCCACGACGGTTTACTAAACGCCACACAAAAGCCATCATGAACCGTACTGCATCAAGCCTTGGCCGTGGTGTTGAGCAGGCAGGACATCACCAAAAGGGTTCCCAAGAATCCTCGTGCACATGCAGTTGCCACAAGCACTGGGCACCCCTTTTTGTGAAGTTGAATACCGCTGCTGGGACATCGGGCGTAAAAGGCGTCCCTGTGGTCACTGTCAGCCATTCGCTCCACCAAGGAAGACGCTGGTTACACATTGGCCGTTCTTTGAGGAGACATACAACTCACTGAAGCGGTGTGGCACGTACATTTTCTCTTTCTCTATCATTTTCCCTTCCCCTTGCCTCGTCATCCCTCCACGCGATATCATAAAAGTGCAAATTGCTCGCACGAAAAGTACGGCTATAATAATCATCATGACGGACACCCTCGCTCCAGCGCCTATAGAGATATAAATACTTTCCTCCGCTCCTTTCGTGTTCTTCAATTAAACAGTCGTGCTCGCGGAACACTATCATTTCAAAAAAAGTCAGAGGGCCAGCAGTTACGTCGATTTGTAAGGAGGGGAGACGTAATAGGGACGGCCACATGAAGAACATCAAAAATAAAAGGTCCCAAAAGTGGCAATCACAGCTAGTTCTCTACCACCAGCTGCCAGTGCAAATCAAGCCCTCGCGGATTCTGTCTGTGTAATTTCGTTGCCGACTTTCCCCATTCAAAATTGGACCTTACCATTTTGGCGGTCGGTAATCAGCACGCAGCGACGGCGGCCGCCAAGAGGGATCCCTCTTTAATGTCGGTGTCCTTTTCCTTCTCGCCCGTAATGCCACTCGGCATTACTGTCCCCGTATTATGCTATAACAGCAAGCCTGCGGAGCTCGCGCGCGAGCGGATGTAAAGAACCGGGGTTAGCAAAGTGGCGTCGATCTCTCATAGCTTTACTGTCTGTCTGCCCTCTACGAGGGCGGGTGGGACGATAGCGGATTAAATGGCGCAAATTGTGATCATTTTTCGAGGGGAGGGGGCTCCGAGGACCAGAGAAAGCAAGTTCGGGTGGTACCTGGCGTTGCGGCTACAGCCGACGCGGAGGGGTAGAGTGAAGTGTACACTCAGACCTCCGTCGTTGAATACGGTCGATACAGGCTTACACCAAGCCCGACACAGCAAACAAAGGTTGATCGAGACCGTCGCTTGTCACAGCCTTCTTCAACCTTGCGAGACATGACACGGTACGGGACGCGCGAACCAGAATGAAGTATGCAGCACTACCATAACGCGACAATCAGAGCTCCAGACATGCGCATTTTTCATTTACGTTCTGTTGATTCGGAAACGAGAATGAGCTAGCATGCCCTGACATAAGGAATTGTCGCCAGGAGCTTTTCGACGGATAATCACGGAAGCAGATGACGTCATATTTGTCCCGTACTGACAACAAGCACAGTCGCTACACAGACTATACCGACTCGCTACCGGTGAGCGCGGTATGTATGGCTTGCGCCTGGCGGCTCCTACCTAGTTACCGGTATAGGATGTATGTTCCATATCTCGATCGCAATACTGCGAAGACAATATCTCAAGAAAGTTTGGATTACATATATATCGATTCTGTCAGAGTCTTATTTGTGCGTCCGTCGAGGGTTTGTCGGTGCCCCGGAAACTGAAAATGTGAAACTCAATTGGAGCTAAATACATATGGCATGACAGCTGGTCCATGAACCTAGCAGATGAGTAGTGACTACCTCCAGCAACGAACTGATGAATCCAACATTCCAAACAAAATAGTGAAAGGTAACAGGAGCACGTACAACACAGCGTGCCGGCTGAAGAGCCATTTGGCCAAAGTTTCTCTTAATTCAGTACGTAGAACCCGTTCCGGCGAACCAGTCAAGAACTAACGGAGGATCAAATCATTGCCGGATCCAAAAAACTGACTGAACAAATCATTTCCTGAGTCAGTCAGCGAGAGAATCCATTATGAATGGAACTCCGACAAACTCCAAAAGAACTAGCTGAACGAATTTTCCACTTGACCCAGTCAACAAGGGCACGCATTATGAACGGAACCCCGACGAACGGATTAAAAAAAAAAACAACTGACTAAATTAACGAATCCTTCCCCGCGTCAGTCAGCGAGAGCAGGCAGTGTGAGCGGAGCGCCGATGAACGGACCCAAACGAACTGACTGAACGAATTTTTCCCTTGTCAGTCAGCGAGGGCATGCAATATGAACGGAGCCCCTACGAACGGATAGAAAAGAACTGATCTAACGAAATTTCCCCTTCGTCATTCAGTGAGAGCATGCACTTTGAACCGCGCCCGAAGAACGAACTTTTCCCTGAGTCAGTCAGCGAGAACATGCGCTGTGAGCGAGGCCCCGATGAACGGAACCAAAAAGAACTGACTGAACGAATTTTTCCCCTCGTCTTTCAGCGAAAGCATGCACCTTGAACAGAGCCCAAAGAACCGACCCAAATGAACTGGGTGAATGAACGGATTAAAAAAAAAAAAAAAAGCTGATTGAACGAATCTTTTCTTGAGTCGGCCAGCGAGAGCATGCGCTGTGAACGGAGCCCCGACGAACGGATCCAAAAAGAACTGACTGAACGAATGTTTCCCCAGGTCAATTAGCGAGGGCATGCATTGTGAACGGAGCCCCGACGAACGGATCCAAAATAACTGATTGAACGAATCATCACCCCGTGTAACTCAGCGAGAACATGCATTATGAACGGACTCCTAACGAACGAATCGACTAACCGAGTCGCTCTGCAGTTGAGTGCAGTTAGGCTTCCGCTTCTTTGGCCATAATGGTAAAGCAAAAACCGGCACGAGTCACTCCCATGCATGGACTAACGGAGCATATATGGGTTTCGCTTTACAGATGAAGCTACCATCGCTCTCACGCTCGCGTGTTTTTTTTTTTTTTTTTTTTTTTTTCGGCANGGCATGGCGAGGCGGCGGTGAACTGGTAAACGAATCTTTGTGCTAGAACACTGAAATGACTATTCCCGTTATGCCAATAATTCCTTCGGTCTATGCCGATTCTCCTTTCTCCCCGAAAGCGATTAACACCGTAATTCAACGAGAAACTTGTAATGTAAAATTCTTATAACTCACTAGTAAACTGTACATAAAGTATGCAGATATACATCGGACACGTCTATTGTTCGCAACTGGATTAAGCACCTATACATGTAGTTGGACAGGGAATGTAAAGCAAGTACAACACATTTGTTTGTCTGCGCGAACTTCATTAAATGTAAAGAATGCTGTGGCCAACTCAAAAGTGTAACAACACTTAACTTTATTGCAATAGTGGTTTCAATATAAAAATATATGCATATATTCAACAGCAAATATACAGACTACCTATGAAATATACTGCACACATTATTGTTACGCTTTTTTTTTTTTTCTTCAGCAGGACCTATGTAAACAATTCAGATCTCATGACTGCAGAAGCATCAGCTAATGCGTGGTAAATCCTCGAGTTACATTACATTTGTTAGCAGGCACGATTCTTGCTTGTACGTAAAGTGATCGCTATCATTTACACATTTTTTTGTATAAATTCTTCTGAGTATGTTATTTAGCAATAAACTCATCTCAGTACAGGTACAACAGCTGTGTATGCTGCTGTATCAGTGCTGCAAACATCAGTATGATGTACATGCACATGTAAACAGTAGTCAATGTTCTATGTAAAACACTGATTCAAAATGTTGCACCTGTAATGTCAATAAATGTTTTTGATATGGTATGACTCTGAAAACCATTTGATAAAGAGACAGCAGCACTTGGTTCATGTGCAATCACCAGTTTGTCAAGGTCATGCTGCGGTCAGAGAGACTGGGCTCTAGCTTTCGACAAACTGGAAGTAACTGTAGCTGGGCCCACAGTTACCAAGACTTCCAAACATAAGGGGAATCAATAACAAAGTTGTTATACATATCTCTTTAGAGCAGGTGGATATTTAAACGTCATATGCAGGCAGCAATTTCATAAACACATAGAAATAAAGTTAATACCTAAGATTATGCAAATATTAGACTTTCCAAACATCAAGGCAAATACCAGCAAACTCAACTGCAATTACAAGTCAAATATCAGATTTAACAGTCATTTTCAAAATGTATGTTTAAACAGTTTCACACACTGATTGGTAAGCAGGAAACATCAGAAATACTCCGTGAAAAAGTGAGCCCTTTTTTCATACAAAGATTTGTATATAGTGATGCATGTATCCCTTGCTACTACACAATAGAAAGGGGCACTGGCGTTCAGTGTGCAAGTTTTCTTAAGCTATAGTAATGTTACACTGCTGATTTCCCTTTTTTTCTATCGCTTATGAATGGTGCTCTGCATTTAACATCCTTTGTGTTATGTATATGTAAAGCTGTTGTGCATATGAAAGTCCCTGTGAAACTTACACATGCAGAACTCACCAGATGTTACACACTCCTGGGTGTTTTGCTATTACAGAAGGTACTGAATTCACTGCTAACAATTACTATTTACGAAAAGCTTTTGCAACATGTGCCAGCCTTTCACAGTGTTATTCAGAGCAATTTACTTTTGTTGCACTTTTCCTGCACCTTGTATTGTACTGTAAAGTACACAAGTTTGCTTTAGTTTATTTCAGGTGTGTATTTATTCAGCTTGTATTTTGCTTTGTTTTAAAATATACAATTTAATGATACCTATTTATGAGCATTTTTACACAGCAAAGCAATTTCATGAATGCAAGCATCTCCTGTTGATCTCTATTTGAAGAAGAAAAGGCCCATGGCCAAAATGTAGAATTCTTCTATTGTGACTTACTACATTTTCTATTACGTCGGCTTGGATTTTGAAAGGAACTATAACACCTGTCTCCTTAAAGCAACATAGCACGCCACACTTTTTTAAACATTCATGTACTTTACAGTTTCAACTTCTATATTGTTAGTCGTACCTCTCGAAAGCTTCACTTGCAGCGACATTATACAGTAAAATCTTGTTAATTCAACCCCCTTTAATTTGGCAATTCGGAGAGTTTGAATCCCCTACGTGGTCCTGGCATCTATGATGTCAGACCCTCGTTGTTTCGGACGCAATAGGGGTCATGACCAGTTAATTCGAATGAGTCATGGCGAACGTTGGGGCTCCACGGACGCTAAACCATGTGAAAATGACGACGAACGCTTCAGGTGCGTCTTGCCAGCGGATGTGCAACTGAGCGACTATGTCGCAGTTGACGATGCTCTTGCCATCGCTGGACAACATGCGAGATGTGGTTGTTGCTGACAATGAACAAGTGTCAGATGGCGAGGACGATGGCAGCACGTATGACCAGGCTCCACAGTGTCGAACAGTGTGGAAGGCCGCTGAAGCCCTCACCACGAGTTTTTTTTTCTTTTTTTGTTCTATGCTGGACAGTGCGCGTGCAACGGATCATTTATCGCATTTTCAGAAATACGTTGTTGCTGCACAAGTAACGCGCATAAAACAAGCAACAATCACAAATTCTTCACTAAATAAAGGTTTCTTGTGATGTGCACATTTTTCTCTTTGATTGTGCTATTTTTGTTATTTCAGCCTTCAGATAATTAGAACATTTTTGCCAGTCCCTTGAGGTTTGAATTAACATGTTTTACTGTATCTCACTGCATCCATGTATCAACTAGGACATCTGTAGGTGTTTGTTCAAGCACGAACTCCTGTGTGACACCTGTGTCATGGGTGCACAGAGGCTTTGTTGGAATGGAATCTCATCTGATGTTTACGCCACCATTGAGTATTATAATATACCATGCCGTCATAATGCGCATAGATAAGAGCAGCTGGTGAACCTAATGCCTTGAATTTGAAGAAGGTTCTAATCGTAAGCGTACGCTTCCCATGAGTAGAGCATAAATAAAGTATGTATATTCCATCTGAGCTGCATAACATGGAACTGAGGACTTGCCATAACACGTATCAAGCTACAGCCTCTACCCTAACACTGCCTGAAGCCTGATACAAATGATACCCAGCAAAAAATAATAATAATGGAAGCCTAGTATGTGGCTCCTATTAAGGCACAATCTTTTCTTAAATGCACCAGATAAACCCTGCACATATATACAACAATATCCCTCAACAGGAGGTAAGGCTAAAACAATTTGGCATCTGTTGCCTTCCTCATGTGACAAAATGCCGAGTTTCTCCACCTCAGGGCATTGAGGAACAGAGTCTAAAAACAGTCCTAATGCTTGTGCGTGCAATAAATCTCCCCGTGTACAAAAATTTTAACACAGCTGTCACTGACTAAGTTGGCCTAGAAATGTGCTGGGAAATGCATTTCTGGCTTATTTAGGTTATACACACTCATAATGGCTCTCAGTAAGATGACAACTTTAAAATATCTTAAAACTGTGCTTGAAATAATATCTTAAATACTCGCGAGCAGATTGTGATGAGTGGGGATCACCCCGTGCTATGCTTACTCGTCTCGAAGCATCCCTTGCGAAAGAATGGAGCAAATTCCCACATGTGCTGTTTGCAGAGGCCACTCACTGACCGGTGTAGGGGACATGACAGGTCTCTTCTACAGACACTCACCAGCTCTATTAAGTACACCTGCAAAAACAACATCATCTCTTGTCATGCCCACATTATATGAATAGTGCTGCAAGAACTTGAGTACATGAGAACATGAGTATAGGAGTGTAATGCACAGAAAAGGGAAGTGAGGTTCCTGGCACGCGTGTAAAAGCAGTGGTTGTAGACTGTTCTTTTGTTCCACCAAGAAGAAAAAGTGGGCTTAATGGTACAAACGGCAGTAGTAATGCTTAAGACTTAAGAAAAGTATCTTTCATTATCTACCGAAACTGATTTTCTCAGACGACAACAACGCTCATGCCGGATATTCTGAGAAAGGAAGGCTGACCTGTTCACAATGCACACATGTTCACAGAAGAATGTCACCACGGTGATTTGCCCTTGCCAACAGCGTATAAAGCACTTTAGAGTTGTCTTACCTCCAGCATTTTTCGGCGCTGTTCCACTAGCCTTTCTGACATGTTGCCAAACAGTTTTTTTGGCGGAAAGTATGGTAGTGTGAGCTGAGTACCAATGAAATAAAGAAAGTGCCAATTACAATTAGAGTGCTTAACCCTATCTTAGGCCCTCATCAAACCTTTTTTCCATACTTGTGCTTCATGTACTGATGTAGTTCCCAGAACCGTTTGTACCGCCTAAACAACGTCCAGCAGTCTTCCATCACAGCTATCTGCAACAGTTTTGTCACGCTCTTATGAAAAAACCACAAGGTGAAGAATGATCCCATACCTTAACTTCATATTCAATGTGCGCACTGCTCCCACTGCCTCTCAGAGTATAGGACGGAATTGATATCTTTATCGGGCAGTCCGCCGTCCCCAGCTCAACACCAAAATGTGGGCAAATGGGCAGAGTTGGCTGCAGGGAGGGAACAACAGTGTTCACACTGCTAGATATTGAGAATGTCTGACCTTTGGACACAAGTACAAAATAAAGTGCATCCACATCATTGGTAAACGACCTACTATGTTGAATCCTGAACCAGTCAGGTCTGACAAAATACGAGGGTTGATTGAAAAGTTCCCGGACTGATTTCATTCCTGACCGACAGGGTGGCACGAGGATGCGGTGGCCCCATCCGGGAGATACTTTAGATGATCTGGCAGGCATATGGCGATGAATCACTGAGCCCGACAATATGTTTTCAGTGACACAAATGTTTCAGAAATGGCAGGGCTTTACTGGATAACGATGAACAGTCAGAAAAACCATCCACAAGCAGCACGACGGAAACTGGAGAAAATTAAGGGTCTAATGGATGAAGATCGACAGGTTATGATGAGAGAAGTAGCTGACATGGCCGATGTGTCGTTTAGAAGCGCTCGGGTGATCCTCCCGTGAAATCTGAACATACGTCGCGTGGCTGCCAAGCTCATGCCCAGACTTCTTTCCATGGAACAAATGCAGCACTGTGTCGAAGTCTGCCAAGACCAACTCCAGGAGGCACGGGATGACCAAACAGCAGTCACCGCAGTGGAGAAATCTACAATCTCCAAGACCAAAGAAGGCAAGGCAGGTCCGAAGTGCAATGTAAAGCATGCTGGCCGTTTTCTTCGACATTTGTGGTATTGTGCACCAACAATTCGTTCCTGCTGGCCACACTGTGAACTCTGAACTGTACTACAAGATTTTGACTCGCCTGAGGGAGAACGGTAGCCGAAAATGTCCAGAACTGCAGCGTGAACGAAATTGAGTGCTCCACCATGACAATGTTCCCTCACACTCATCACTGAAAACACGGGGGTTCTTTGCATGTTACGGCATGATCGTCACTCCCCACCCCCTCGTATTCGCCAGGCTTGAACCCCAGCGACTTCTTCCTGTTGTAAGCTGATGTTGTAGCTGAAGGGCCACCGATTTGATGACATCCAGGTGATTCAGATGGAATCGCTGAAGGGCTTTAGCAGCTGCAAGAACAAGGCTTCTAGGAAGCGTTCCGACAGTGACAGCAGCACTGGGAGCGATGTGTAGGTGCCCAAGGAGATTACTTTAAAGGGGATAGGGCAGAAATTTGAACAGATTATCTGGTTGCATTTTTATAGGGCTAGTCCGGGAACTGTTTGATCAACGCTCGTACGATAAAAAAAAAAAGTTAAGAAGTGACATTAGGCTATAGAAATCAAAGTGATTCTAGGGCTTGAACTTACAAGAGACTGTGATGACCAGTGGCTGCCGTTAAGAGGGGTCCTGAAAGATAGAGTCTCACTCGTCTTCAGTTGATAGCAGATATATATGACAGCACACAGTATTATTGCAAAAACTATGCTCACTTGAGAAATGTCATAGAATGTGTCATGTTGCTCTCTCTTATCCTTTGGGCTCTTTGCTGGATTAATGCCATAACCCTAATACACCACAAAATCTAGAGTTAGTAGAGATCACAGTATGCAAGCTGGAAGTGGTGACCTGTGATGAATTTTCAATTGTTTCTGCTGACTGTTATTTAGACTAACTTTCAAAATAATATTTAAACAGACGAGTAGGATAATCGTTACAGTGAGGCATCATTCCATAGAGAATTGTCAAGTATGATGGTACTAGTGGGTCCTCTGTGTACTGTATAACTGTGTCTACGTAACAAAAAGAAAAAGTTACCTTTCTTGCTCTTCTATTTCCTGCAGATGCATCCGTTGCAATTCAATCATTCCCCGTTCTTGCTTATGTTCGCTGTCAAATGCTTTCCTCCTGTCTTCCAGTTCCTTCTCCACAGTCTTGA
Source organism: Ornithodoros moubata (assembly GCA_029532675.1). Lineage (NCBI taxonomy): Eukaryota > Metazoa > Arthropoda > Arachnida > Ixodida > Argasidae > Ornithodoros > Ornithodoros moubata. Next base: position 29,248 of record JARGYV010102437.1, on the reverse strand, counting down.
ACTGTTTTTCCAGGTTATGCATCTCCTATAAGTATGACCAAGTACAGACATTACCTGTGACGCTGATTACATTACTGCGAATGACACATAGAAGTTGCTAAATTACAATTTGCCACGTAATTTAATCTCCAATGAACTTAAAATTATCCTGTATTACAAGAATTTTTCCAGCGTTCTCTACACTCGCATGGGAATCACAGTGTAGCTTCAACCCAAAGTTACACACCTTCATCCTTTGGTGAAAATTTTCAGTGTTTACGAGAGGATGCGACGTGATTGGTGATGACGTCAAAACACCTGGGTCTTCATAGCACAAGAAAGGCTCATTCTGTGAGAGAGACGTGTCACCATCCGCGTTCGGAGAACTCGACACACTGTCCTGGCCACGGTCAATTCTGCTGATCTCAGTGCTGAGCCTAGGCGAACGGCACAATGAAAAAATAACCGAGGCAATATTGAGAGCAGACACAAGAGACCATACTTGAAAACCTACTGCACTTACCGTTCTTTCTTGTCATGTAAGACGCTCAATATGTCTTCCTCTTGCTTTGCTAAGAGGACAATCTTCTCGTCGACCACACTAAGAGATGCCTTCAGACCAGCCTGATCTTGTATGGCATCTTCTTTACGGTGCTGCACATGCGCAAGTTGCTGCTCAAGGTTTTTTCCTTGGTTGACCATCTTCGTTAGGCCAGACGTATTTTGAAGCAACACGTGATCAATGTCAGCAATTTCTTGCTCTTTGTCTTCAATACAACCTTTAGAGAAACAAATACGAAGGGCATCTTGTAGTAAAGAAAAGGGCCAATGAAAGAACATCAACATTCAATGATGACAGGAAGCAACCACGACTTAATGTCCAACACTTTACTGATGCAAAATGGCCCATTTCCTCAACAGGAGCAAGTGGATTGTAATTTCACAATCTGTATAAGCAGACTCTTTGACATGTTTTCAAACACTATTTTTTATTACAAAAGCTGCACATACACAGTTTTGTCAGTTATGATACATGACCCAGTGGGTATTCTGTTTCAGACAGCCTGTCCCTATTCAAAGATTATTTAACAAAAATCTACTGATTAAGCATTTAATTAGAGATTTTTTATTTTTTTATTTTTTAGCACGTAATTCCAGAACTGTAAACAATCACTGATGCAAGGCCGGTGACAACCTCTAAAAGGGAATGTGATTCAAATAATGATGTGCAAAAAAATTGAGGCCATCCTTAAGGAGTGGAAATAATTCTGCGGACATTATGTCTAAGGATACTGCTGACAATCTTAAAGCCTGTCAGCGGATGCACTGATCTTCGTGCACTAAATTCCAAAAAACTTACTTTCCAGTTGGTCCAGGTCTCCTACCATGGAGTCCACTAAAGGCAACAATGAATCCAGAGAGTCCAAGTTGTGTTTCCAACCTTCTTCAGCCTCTTCCTCTTCGCCACTCATTTCCGCCTCTTTTTCTCTCAACTGGCAGAGCTCCTGCTCTACAAACCGAAGTCGAGCCACTATTTCTTCACTCCCATCAGCATCGCTGTTGTTTTCAATGTTCTTTAGTATTTTGCGTTTTTCTTCAAGCGCAGCAATCTTTCCTTGTATGTTCTGTCGTTCATTTTGTAAAGTAGCGAGCTGTCCCAACTTGGCGTCAGTTAACTCCTGACGAATATCTTCAATGGCTTGGTTCAATTCCGAGGTGCACTTGGGAAGTGGAATGTCGAGTTGAATGCTTGGTACAAGCGAAAGAAGAGAGCGCCAATTTTCTGAGGCTTGTTTTAACGAAATGGCCAGTTCATTTTTCAGAAGTTGAACTTCCTCTTCAAGAAGTTTTCTCTGCAGTTGATTAAGGAGAACTGCTCAGTCACGTCCATGAAGATCATAAAATAGGCAGGTGTCAAGTCAATGTCGTGCAGTTTCTTGCTTCAGGGATATGCAACTATTACTTTGCACTTACCTGACTAGACCAGCTTTCTTTCCGTTTATGAAAGTCCCCTTCAATTTGAGAAAGCTCCGCAGTGTGTGCTGCAATCCTTTCTTTGATGTGCGATTCTTGCATCTCGAGGCTTTTTATTTCGTCGTATAGCCTCGACTGTTCCGATTCGAGCTTGCTGAGAACATACACTTTTTCCTGCAGAAGCACATCAGAACGTTTGCAAACAAAAAACAAAAGAAAGAGTTGAAACATGGACAAAAAGAAAAAAACTGTGCCACCAAAATACCTGTTCAAGTCTGTATTTCAGCCTTTCTGTGTTTTCCCTAACCTCTTTCTCCTTGCTAGTAAGATAGGCTAATTCTTGCTTCATCTCCATTACACGTGCTGCCGAATCCTATCGGTGGTCGGAGCGGATATAGGCATGATAAGGACACTCAGCACCTCTGTAGCTGCCTTACTTTTTCATGGTTTGCCTGCTCTTGCAGATGTCTCTGGAGCTCATCCGTAATCTTCTGCAACTTCACCTGCTCTTCCTCTGCACGTCGGTGTGCCTGCAAGACGAAGGCTCTGAGTACAGCCCTGCCTCTCAACTTTCTTCTCTTTATTTCACCTCACTAGCCATTTTCCTCAGCATTTCCGTTTCATTCTGCAACTGCTTCAGCTGCTCTCGTTTCTCTGCAAGCTCTTTCTCAACAGCTTCCTGTTCTCTTTGTCGCTCAAGGTCAGCTTCCTTGTGCTTCCGCTCTAGCTCTTCCAGCTCTCTCCTGTGAATATATAGAATAGTTACCACAGTGATTATGCCAAGCACCATTGCTGCGATACAAGCACATAAGAGCTTGAAATGGTGGGAAATGCCATGTTAGCATTGCAGTGCAACTGTGGACATAAACAGGACTTGTATGTTGTGACAGCATGGCAAGAAAGTAAGGGGGGAGGAACTTGCACACACTTGAGGAACCTGAGAGAAATCATTGAGAACACAAAGATAAGCAAAATTTGAAGCTATCACCCCCAAGTCTGTAGCATGACTACTGTAGTATGTTACCTGCTACTAATAGACTATCGCTATGACCTGAAAAGCACTTGTAAGCCATTTTTGAGTACGATAAGTTGAATACGGGTGCTCTGGAGCAAAATCAGGTTTGGCAATTTTTTCTATCCTCTGAAAGAGCTCGATATTGGCTGTGACTAGTTACGTCACAGCAGAAAGCAAAATATCATTATCTGAATCATCACTATACTGTAACTTAATGATGCACTTGGCCTCTGCTATATATAGGACCAAGCTGTACCTTCGTTCTTCTATTCTCTCTGCTACATCTTCGGGAATGCAGTCAGCACTGAACCTGAAAGGTATAGAAGGCTGAGAGGGTGCACACACTGGAAAGAACTGATTCACTGTGAAATGAGAAATGCAGGATACATACCCGCTCGTATTTAGACTGTCTGACAATTTCCCAATGTCAGACACAGATCTACTAAGAAATGATAGGTGTGAAATATTGAAGGTGGTCTGAAAGAGAATAATGTATTACATTTGTGCTTTTTTAATGTCACAGATGTACAATTCAAAGCTCACTGAAAGGGAAACATTGACGTTTCATGTTGCTGATTATGCCCATAAATGTGTAAACAACTTCTGCTCTAATACTACGACAAGAACTGTGAACCCAAGCAGGAACAAATAAAGGTACCCGAGACAAAACCAAACGGAACAGAGCTTCAGTTGTGCCCTGCTGTTCTTCCCTGCCTCAGGTACTTCTATTTGTTGTTATCATGAAGTAGCTCATTCCTACCCCTGTCCTGGTAATCTCAAGTAGGCTACTTTATTATAGCCAAAGGTACAAAGTCAAAATGACTTACATGCAGGGTTCTGTACATTCCGCATTTATAGGAAGCAACCTTCATTCATTCCCCCCTATGAACATCTGAACACATTCTGTTCGACATTTAAGAAGCCTAACACAATTTCATGTTGCTGTAAAACCTCACATTTCGCTCCTTTTCCTTCTTTAATTTGTCAACCTCAGCTGGATCATTGTACCGAAAGAAGTTTGTAGAGCCCAGCAGCACGACGCATCCTGTATTGGGAGGACGTTTGGTCACACATTTAGATTGTACTGTGTTCACTGCATTTCTCACTCTGAACGACCTATGTCCTCACCTTGAGTGATTTTTGTAGACTTCTCGATCAATTGGTTGTCCACATAGCACTTTGAGTCGGGTTGGGGCACCAGTGTTGCACAACCATCTACTAGCTCGATCACACAATGCTCATCCTTTATCCCTGCTCCACTGAGGACTGTTCCAAAGCAAAGTGAAGAGGGAGTGTAAAGTAAATGTAAGTGTTCCAGCAGGCAACACACTGGCACTCATGTGTAATGCAGGTCAGGCATCAGTAAGAGCCTGAGGCTCTTTGGGTTTCGTCCCAAGCTCATTCTTAACTTTCTTCTCTCGAATCCAAATAAGGTGGTTCGGGTGAAACTCCTCTGCAAGTGCATCATGCTTGAAGCTCTTTGTTACGTACCAATATCTTGTTTCACTTGAGCTTTGTCAGTACCTATCAGAGTCTTGCCGTCCTGCAGAAAAGTCGAAAATGCAGTGTACGTTCCTACCAACACACTGTGATGCTAACTGCGACCGTAATATTCCAAACAGTAGGACCAGGACATGCAATTGCCAACCAAAGATCTCAGACCCAAAATACGTGGGCATTTTGAAGTTCAAACACTGTTTCTGGAAGTACAATGTTGACAACATATATGAGTAACGCAGGAAAAATGAATCGACCACTATTGCTTACGCTTGTCATGGTTTTCATTGCATCAGTGAGTGGGAAGCCTCAACTGATGTGATTTGTAATGGCAGCTGTATTATCTCTGCTGGTCATATATTGATCAGCACATGACAAGCATTGCTGTTGCGAATTTATTCCAGTTCATCTAAAGTTATTTCCATAATGAAACAGAAAAAGAATAAATTAGATAGCTAGCTAGTGAAGTAAGCTAGCTGGCTCTTCACACTTCATCGCCACAGAAACAACCCCTTTAAGCATGTAATGTGATGAACTTGTTCTCCTTTTAGAGATTGTTTTCATAAGCAGAAGGATTAGGTGACAGCAGTGGCACAGAGTTTTGAGCCAGTCCAGTCCTGTGTAGTGCATTAGTGCTCATGCATGTGTCTGCTTCACTTAAGAGGAAAGATTAGGAGAAAAAGTTCTACTCAATTGAGTTAGTTGATGATGAATGATTCTATCAGTTGTACAAGCAGGAAAGTTCAGTCGCTGACAGATTCCTATTGTGCGAGTAGGTAACAGGCCCTTTATTAGAGCATGCTGACCTACCTTTAAATGATAGAGAACAACACCAGTGCTGAGTAACCCATCTCCAAGACCAATGAGGTGAGGCCTTGCAGAGTCCAAAACAACACCCTGGCCTGACATTCGCAAACCCAGAGTCTTTTGTTCCTGTTGGAGCATAGTAGTACAGAATCTGGATTAGGTAAACGTTAACAAAAGGGCTCAGAACAAAAAGAAAAAAAGTGTTTGGGGTATTTAAATGAAAGTAGTGTAAAAGCACACTAGAAGGTTTGAATAACTCGCAGGGTTAGCTAACTGCAAGTGGGCCCCAGACCAGTGACGATTTGGGGAATTGTGGAATGTTCAAATAAAAGTTGTACCTTGAGGATCTTCTGAGTTTCCTTCCACTTGTCTGCCCACTCATCAGTAAGAACTTTGACCTGCATGATAAAAAGCAAAAGCAAGTGATCAGACACAGTTGTGTTATACAGGCACTTTGAGAGCTACAATAATAGTGGTGAAGATATACCATAGGCGTAAAAACTGTTACGATTCTTCAAACCATTTAGAATGTAATGTCAAAAAGGAACAAAATCAACAGCCTGTTTGTGGCCAGTCCACACATACCCTGGCTTCATTCTCTTGAAGTTTCTCAATGACAGATGTGCTTCCCTGTCAAAGAAATATGAGCTTTGTTACCAAGTCTCAACAGTACTGTACATACCATACATACTCAAAATGGATAAGGTACGTTCTGCACAATCGAACATGACTGGAAGGTAGAGACTTTGTCAGGTTTCTCAAGTCTTACTTACGTCATTGATAACAACTTTGGACTTGAGCCTTGCAATTTCTTCCCGCAGCTCCTTGATGAGCTTTACATTGGGATCCTGTTATGTAAACGCACACAGAAAAAAAAAGTAATTTAACCTCGGCACGTACGGGGCGCACTCAAACCACTGATGGTACTCACCTCGTTAATCGTTGGTTTGTTAATAATGTTTTTAGCACGATTGGCATAGCGCAATGTACTCAGCGTCTCTCCATAGTTGCACTCTGCCGGTGAAATAGCTGCAAAGAAGCGCATTCAGCACAAATGTTCGTTCAGATACGTAGCTTTGCAGTCGCAAAGTATAAAAGTGCAGACTTACTTGCAATCATAATGGTCTTGGAGTTGCCACCTAAGCTGTCTTTGAGCAGCCACGTCAGGACAGAATCTCTGTACGGAATAAACACCGTCTTTTTTGTGTGGCTAGTTGACAGCTCAGCTGTACAGAGGAACCATGATTACTACCAAAAGTCTTCACTGATCATAATTTGAACCTCCAAGCCAACCAACTGTGAAACACTCACCTAATGCTGATATAACAGTGCCCAAGGTCACTAAAGACTTGTTGATGTGCCCGCCCTCTTTAAGCCTCTGCCCAGTAGCTTTTGTAGAGTCCGCTCTTTCACTGTCGAGGATAAACAGGTGCAATGTTAGAAGATTAAACACACAACCAGTCTCAAATCTTGACCAACCTGCCGGCAAGATCCACAAGGTTTACTTTACTGACAGTCTCACTAGGCATGTCTCTATTCAGTGTAGCCTTTAAAAAATAAGAAATATTACTCCCATCCTTTTAGCAATACACAACAAATAAAACAACATATAAATATGTTCACACACCTGTGTAAAGTTGAGTGTAAAAATAGCATGCGACCGACTACTAACATCGTTCATCGCCGTAGATGCTGTCGTCCTGTGGTAAACAAATTTCTGGTTAAGGCCGTTGCAGTACAGAGCTCTTATTTCTTGGAAATGTAATAAAACGAGACGTGCCTGTGGGAATTTCCCCTGATCATAAGCTCTTTAACGTCTGCATAATCCATTACGAGGTGTTTTGACAAGTCTGCGGTCATCGCAAGAAAAGGTGATACAGTTCAATCTTTCCTTTTTTTTTTCTCATATTACCTTGTACATAGGGACCCATTTTCGGGTGCTCCCTCACTCTTAGGTTGTGCATAGTGCTTTCTCTCTTGAGCAGATCTTTGACTTTTTCGTTGTAGATTTCCAGGTAACTGAGAGAAAGCAGGAAAAAAAAAAGAAAGACAGCCATTCAAAAACGTTGCATGAGAAAATATCACACTGAAAATACTAATTAATTTTTATCAAAAGAAATGTGAAAAACCTTGTTTCTGCATAATGTATATCATGAAAGCAATAGGTAATGCGATGGACAACACTGTACGTAGTAACCACAGCACACAGCATGCTCATACCTCACTTCAGTACGAAATGTAGTGCCCGAATTTTGGTTTGATTTCATCCTTGCATAAAGCTCCTGCAGAAAAAAAGCGACACTTTTTTAACTGAACACGAAGAGTAAACACTGCAGTCATATATACTGCAAGAAAACCTTACTTGACATATTCTTGGTATAAGACCTTCATTGTCCTGCAGGGACGGGCAGCACAACACCAGAGCAGAAAATCAAAATAGGTAACACATAAAAAAAAATTTTAAATTATGAATTTCAAATTTACGTACAGGTGATCCCATCATGGTAAAAGTCTTCCCAGATCCTGTCTGTCCATATGCAAATATGCAGGCGTTGTATCCTTGAAATGCATTATCCACAACTTCCTGGCCCAGATCTTTAAAAACCTGTACCAAGAGAAGATCTATCTGTCAACAAGAATGGTAACACAAAAATAAGATAATAAAATAAAAGAGAGAGAGAGAAAGGAGATGACACGCAAAATTCTCGAGAAGAAGCATAACATAGCAGCTTACTTCAAATACTTGAGTTTGGGATACTGAAACACATATTAGGCAGGGTAGCGAAAGGGACCCTTACCTGCTCCTGGTCCACAAAGTGTGGATCATTCTTGTCAACTGACCAGTATGAATAATCAAAAGTGAATTCTTTCACTCTTTCTCTGCCCAACTCGTCATTGGCCCCAGGTTGCACCACCTAAAATATTACAGAGATTAAAATAGGCAAAGCAAAAAGTCGGACAAGTGCCAGACTGTCACACACAGACACAGAAGCAACAAAGATGCGAGATGGATGTGAAATGGAAGTGGAGTGCAGTTTTTGAATTGGCAGCGTGCTTAGTGGAATACCTAAACAAACATTAGCGAAAATCTCTGCAGATATACTTCTGAGCTCTCTACAAATGATATGCTAATACATGTATTCTATAACCGACAGAAAACATGCAGCAAAAATGCAGTGGCTATACAATGTGGTGGCTAATCATAATGCAACAAGTTTTTTCAATAATGCTGATGAAAAACTGCACAATAAAAATGTTGCACACAATACAATAAACCAGTTAGTAAAGATGTTGTCCATCAAACTAATGCATTGAAATGTGTTTACCCCAAATAATTTTGAAGAAAATTAACATTATAAGCTGTATAGAGTACAAAAATAGTGCCAAATGTAAGCAGGCACTTTTTTGAAGATGGGTGTGTTCATCATCCCCATCTAACTTGAAGGAGGAGAGGAAATGAAAATTTCTGTATGCACTGCATAAAAGTTTCCAGATTCTTACTTCTGGGATAACAGCTGCACTTTACCCTATGACAATTTTAGAATCACTCCCATTTCATAGAACAGCACATTGCAGGGCACTCCCCTATCAAGCATAATAAAGATTTATTGGAGCATAGCAAACTTTCAAAATTTTTAAAGATATACTGTCTCCACAAGATATGTGCATAGCCAAGATAACTGCCCTACGAAGTATCCTCTTTTACAATGCAGTAAATGGCCTCTGGCACTATAGGCTACAGCACTAGAGATAATAATTATTGAAGCCTATGGTCCGGTGGCAAGTCGCAGATCTTTTACACTGTCAGGAAATTCCACATAAAACACTGCGTAGCAGGTGTGCATGACATATGTGAAGCACACACAGACGCCAAAGTCACAACAACAGAACACAATGCAGGATTTCCGTAGAGGAGTGGCCTTCATGCATGAATGCACGTTCACAAAAGGGTACAAAGTTATAACCACAGATTGGCCAGTTAGTATTTGCAATGGGAGCCTATTGTTGAGTAAAGTGTGCAGAAAGTTTTGCCACATTTAACCACATAATACTTACTATATCTGGTGACGATATTCGGCTCTGGAACTGTGTAGTGCATAAAAATGTGATGGTCAACTACTGAACATTATTGGTAGAAATGGTCGTCTGCATTAGTGGTTTATGGATGACATGCAGCATAATCAGAACTAACCACACAGCAGTCGCGAACGTTTTGAGAGCTGACGTACCTTCAAGTTTGTGATGGTTGTTTTATTCCCTTGCATTTTAATAATTTCCCCGCTTTGCATGTCCAGCTCCCTGAAAACACAGAGGAGGAAAAAGGCGAGTAAACTTTAAAATGTAGGTGGATCTGGGCCGGTCAAAGCTGTCATAGAAAGAAAGATCGCCCAAGTGCACAATGCTGGCATTAGCCTAGATTTGTTGACGCGCTTGAAAGGGCAAGCGAAGCCCTCACGATGCGAAGAACTGGAAAAAGCTCACGAAACCCTGACGGAGGACGGCAGGGATTTAGATAACGGGGGATTTAGATAACGGGTTCTATTTCTTCGTGATGAAAATAGAAATCGGAAGGAACGTACCAGGAAAAACAAATTCACGGCACTGCACAGTGCAGTGACCACGATGGGGGGGTCATACAAATTAGAAGAATAATTGATCTACTGAAATCGTTTAATTATGCTCAAAGGAGCAACGTCACGTATATACGCAGCATTAACTGCGACATATGTGACTCACCGATTTTTTCATATTCTCAATCGCGTAATGCGGCTTACCTTTGGTTAAAGGGCCTGGAACGAACCGCCACTTTAACAGATGCCATGATTGATGACTCGTCGTTCACCACATATCACAAGTAAAGGGTTGTCGACTGCGCATAATTAAGAACGAGTAACCTACATGGCACTTTCAGTCCAAGGTAGACTACTGCAAAACCATCTTAACATCCCATATGAAACTGACATCGAAACGCGCAAAGCTCTAAATGGATGTTGCGCCATCTAGTGAGCTGCAGCCAAACTTAACAGCGTATCTAAACGTATTTCATTATCCTTTTGCGCTAAATTTGGCGGGAAGTGCCATGCACCAACAAGCCCAGTGTGGAGTTTTGGAAGTGCCCTCGTCTGGCAGGCGGATGTGATTGCGGGCCGGTGCAGTTTACACCAAAGCATTTTTCGACGTAGAAAGATGTGTGAGCAGACTACTTACACCTCGGGCGGAGACGCAAAGCTAGGAGCCTACATTCATGTGCAAACAGCTGCACAAAAAAAAATAAAAAAATAAAAATAAATAAAAGAAAGAAAAGAGAACGTACAGGATCAGTTGGCCATGTTAAGAGTATGTGCCACAAGAGCTCCAGCCCCTGATCTGTCCCGGGTTTTACCTTCACCTGATAAGGAAATCATTTCGAGTTGTGTATGTGCGCTCCATCCGTTTATTTCTTATGAGGAGACATGTGCGGTCACAACAAGCACTTGACAGTCCTACACTTCTTGCAACATCTCGTGCAATAATTGCTGCTCAGCTGTCAGACTGTGTAGTCAGGCTGTCGGAAGTGCTGGTGGTGTTCAACTTCTTTTTCTTTGCCTTTGGTCTCACTGTTTTGTTCACATTCACAACACTTCCTCTGGGCTTGTCCTGGGGGTACTTGGGATCTCGGACGCTTCCGTATGGATCGTAGACGTCAGACACTACATCAAAAGGGCCGGCTAGACGTACAGTATGTTGCTCTCGCTTCGCACGCATCAGATCTTCCCGAGCAGATCTCATGATAGCCACAGCGCTAATAGCTGTTCCGAGACCGATGAAAAGAAGGGCCAGACCTCCGAAGTACACAAGGTACCGGTCGCGTTCGTCCTCTGAGCCCGGTCCCATCGACTTAGAGCTTATGGCCAGCCGTGGCGGGCCACCCAGAGGCTTGCCTGCAGGTCGCGTCGTAGCGGCTGTTGAAGGCTGAGAACAGAGGATGGAAACCCAGCAGTCCGGGGTCAGCGTGGAATGTATGTCTAGGCCACGAACCCGTTCCACGAAGCTCGCGCTGTCATCCGGCCAGCCGGGACCCTACTAGCTTCGTCGTCTTCAGATTCCTCCGGTCTCCTGTGGTAGGTAGGCATTGGCAAAGTTAACTTTTTCCCCTTTACCTCGAGCTTAAAACCCATTTGAAGCCAAAAATTTGGGAGTTCATTGTTTTAAGTTATCGCGAATTCGGAGAGGTATAGGCTGCGACAGCATTTCTGGAACTTGCACTGGTGGTTCTAAGAGAGGGTTTTTGATGGAGAGGGCCATGAGATCCAGATTTTGAGGAATTCATGTAAGTCCGTATAGTGCATACACAAAACCACGGAATTATACTATTATACCACTAACAAAGCTGCGAATATTAAAAGAAGTTGCTCAAGATCATCTGAACCTATCGTACCTGACGTGCAAGTACGCCCTTGTTTTATTTCTAGGGCTTCATGTAATTGTCTCGAGGGTACTTCCTTCTGCCTGGTAGTCGGATAGTCGGACACCAATGGGCAATAACGGGCTATAAAGACAGTTTTGGAGGAAAGAGGAGTTCCTAGCGAAAACTGTATGGGCTGTGGGCAGCTTGAAAATTCGTTGCAACCATGCTCCAGGATAAGCAAACGTTTACAGCAGACATGCATTAAATATAGGACGAAGTAGGCCACATATCTAACGTTATCTGAAGCGTATGAACCCTCAGTGCGCGAACAGATGCTGACAGTCAACGAGTCAATCCGTGGTCGGTGGCGAAAACTAGGGGGGGCTTTAGAAGCCGATTCCAGGCTTAGGTTAACCCAATTCCCTAGTCTCCCGTTCCCTCCTGCTGCTGTCCTTTCAGCCCACTTCTGTTCGCCACTCTTAGCGGCAGTTGCTTCGCGGTACTAATACGGAAGGGCAAGCATTAAACTTGCGCGAACCACTCGAGTTCCCACGAGCTCACGCGGTGAACACAGAAACCGAAATACATGAAGACGACGAAGGGATGTATGAGTACTATGCCACTGACCATCATCCACCTCGATATCCTAACAGCCATTGTGACTGTCCTGCTCGAACCATATCTTAACACAGCCGAACCATCCATCCTGGAGTCGCCGAAACGCAGTGTGGGATGTGGACCTCCACGATATCAAGCTCCGTCTTTGGCATCCCTTCATTCAAGCATCTCTTTCGAAACTGCACCCACGGGTGTCGGAGGCACAGACACTACGTCGAAACACCTTGCTGCAGTGAGCAGACATGCGATGTCTGCTAGTGAGCCCGCACTGTCGTCAATTCGCTCCCACGAGTCATCTGGAAAGCCCGACAGCCGCACAGGATTGGATGAAAAGAAAAAGGTTTCCATCAAAGACCGCTTTCTGTCAGTCTTTTCTCCACGCGCATACAGCCAGGAGATGGATACGACAAGATCTAAGCAGCATGAGTCAACGAAGGCACTTACGTATGTTGATTGACCTGAATTTGTTAACCCTTTAGTGTACTTTGTTCATCGGTACACAGCTGCTGGCGCATCAAACGTAGAAACTACTTTTGTCCTACTTCGGCGTGATGTTCTATGTCAATTCTTGCGTCTCGTGCTTACGTAGAGGTAAGCTGCGCAACGTGTGACCGCTTTTCGTTGGCCAAATTTGGCACTGCCTCCCGTTCATTTCCCTGCTGATAACGTCCCTCCCTTAACTTTAACCTTGACAGTACCAGCTGACTCTTTTGCTACCACTCACCGTCGAACTTATATCGCACAGGTCCCAGCTCTGTATCACCATGGTGGTGGTCACTGTTGCTGCGATCGTGTTGTCAGCTTTCTACATCTTCTCTACTTGGGGTCATGAGGATGATCCTGTTGTACATGGCCAATTCGGAGTGGTACGTGGCGTTCGTATCCAGGTGCGAGACGACGAGAGAGAGATCCCGCTGTACGCATTTTACGGTATTCCGTACGCCAGGGACCCCATAGGGTATCTGCGTTTTCGCGAGCCCAGAAAGCGTACGATGGGGGACGTCATGTCCTTGAAACACCAGTTGTCCGATGAGGCAGATAAGACAGCGACCACAAATGTAATGAGAGTGCGTTATTTATTAATCGAACACTTGAGTACATGAAGCCTTTTGCAGGGCAAGAGTCGGCGCAGCGGTCGTGTTGTCATTGACTGTAGCAAGAAACGTGACCTTTGCCCGCAAAATGACTTCATTTTTGCCAGTGAGAAAGTGAAAGTGAGCAACGTTTCGGAAAGCTGTCTTCACCTGAATATCTGGACACCGGCCGTGGATTGTGCCAAAGTAAGCAAGTGCGCCAACAACACTGTTATCTTTTTTCTGCATGGCGGGAACTTCCAGAATGGCGGCAACAGCATGGACGTATGTATCTCAATGTTAACGGCGCAACGTCTGCTCAGGCAGTTGTCTTCTTGTTCAGCGCTATGATGGCAGCTACTTGGCAGCCTTGGGCAACTTGGTTGTAGTTGTTCCCAATTATCGTCTTGGTATATTTGGGTACTTTTGGTCCTCACAAGTGGACGGTCTCACACCTACCAATGTAGGTTTGGACGATCAGGCTGCGGCTTTCTCGTGGACGATGGAAAATATACCTTACTTTGGTGGAGATCCCAAAAAGGTAAAAAATTGTTCTTGATTTACAATGAAACAAACTGAACTAAGGACAAAAAAAAAAAAAAAAAAAAAAGATTGTACTAGCCGGACACGAAGCTGGTGCCACGTCTTTAGGCTTCCATATGTACGCTCGCCCTGACAACGTTTGGACAGCTTCCGCAGATAGGTTCATCTTCTTCAGCGGCGGTCCCTTCCGAAAGTACGAGTTGCCACTGTGCCTATGTATAGTCGGACACCAATTTAGTGTAACTTATACAATCTTATATGGCACAGGTACCAGACAACGGATGCAGGAGCCGCCGCCGAGCTATTTAGTCACTTAAAATGCCCTACTGATGGTCATGCGTTAATAAGCTGCCTACAGAATGCTCCTACGTCTCTTCTTTTGAAAGAAGCACCGGGATTTTGGCCCATGTTCGAGAAAGCTCCGATCGAAAGATCTGCAGAGGACCTGCTTGACGGCCAACATAAGGCATGTCTGTGGTAGCATAACGTTTGGACGTCCCCAGTGCATCATGCGGTTATGTGCATGCTCCTAATCGTGACATAATTGTCTTCTAGGACACAGGACCACACGACAAACAGATCCTTGTGGCCTGGACAGAAGATGAAATTTTCTTGCGTATGTACGAAGCTGCTGTATCAGCAGCGCCCGTAACCTGGCTCTCACCGTGGCACCTGGCCGAGAAGCTGCTGTCACCCCTGTTTGGTGCTCACCAGTGGGTGAATGCTTTCGGAAACCACACTGTCTACCCGCAGAACCTCACCTTTGCCAGTGCAGAGTTGGTTGTGATGCGCAGTTTGGTAGGGTGCACTCACACACATTCGCACGTTCTTAGCAAAGCTTGAAGTTCATGGAAGTAGAGACAAAATGCAGGCGAGTTGGTAGCTTTACATGATGAAAAACCTCGGAGGAATGAAGGAAACCCAAACGACTGACACACACTTCTCTCTGTGTGTGTGTGTGTGTGTGTGTGTCAGTCCTTTGGGTTTCCTTCATTCCTTCATTTCTCCGAGGTTTTTCATCATGTAAAGCTTGAAGTTCATGCCGTGGTGCTATTGTTAACTACTATTCGTAGTCAGGCCTGCAAGATAATTGGTATTAAGGAAATTTGTAGTTATTCCTGTAACAGGGCGTGAGCTGAAGCCATCGGGTTGAAAGCAAGCTAAACACTTGCAGGATCAGCAAGCTCTTATTTGGAAGGGCTATTTTTAACTCTGTCGCCATGAAGCAAAAATAATTTTCGCTGTCGTTTCTCCCTCGTTGGAAGTTACGCGTTCCTTTGCCTGCGCGATATCGTGTTTGAGAGTTTGCTGGCTTTGCAGGCAACCTGTCCCATGCGCTACTTTGCTGACCTTGCTTACGATGCTAAGAATGCGGTTTATGGCTTCGTCTTCGACGGTCGCAGCACCTTCACTTCTTGGTTGGACAGGGTGGATGAAGCGGCATCTTTCAGCGAATTGCATTTGGGATTCGGAATGCCTCTGCGATCTCGTGCTACCTCACCCATGGACAGAAGGAATTCTAGAGATATGATACAAATGTTGTCTACCTTCGCGAAGCACGGGTACGTAGCTTGCCTACGAGTGCTTCGCCTATCACATGATGATCAACTGCATTGTATGATTTTGCAGGTTGTTGACTTTTAGGGGCGCAAGGCTCCCAAGATATGAAAGGCATAGAGCGTTTACTGTTATCCACCGCAGCGGGTTTGTCGAACAGATGTCTGCAAACAATACAGACATCTGTGATGATATTATAGATATCTACAAGACTGGGTTGCCCGGTCAAAAAAATCGCACAGAGAATTTGTAATGATATCTAGTCCATTCCCCTTACGCATAGATATAAACAATTAACTTCAAGGCCTCACCTAATGCATCCTTGCCCTTACTTAAGCCCACTGAAAATAAATGATCTTATCAAGCACAGTAGGTGTCCACAATCTTGTTGACGTTTTGTTGAGACCATGTCTTGGGGTATCCAATATCCGGGTCCTCGTTGACTGCTGTAAGCCTGTTATGGCCCCTAGGTCATACTGTGTTTGGTGCTAAAGCGCAGAATCCTCTGCATGTAAGTCCTTCCAGTATGGATATCGCTCCACACTGATCACATGAATACGGATATAAGAATTTTGGGTGCATCAGGTTGGTCGTTACACGGCGATGGCCGCTACAAAGTCTAGAACAAGCGTATATTTCGTCTATATTCATGATTTGAGAGAGATTATTTAGACGTTTTGTTGCGTACGTCTTCAATTCAACGACTGGGGTTCATGTTCAGATAGTATCTTCAATAGCGCAGTTAAACGAGAATAAACCCTTCGTTGTCAGGGCGTCAGCGAATTCATGCACTTCGAACTTCCGGTGATTTACCTCTGCCGAGTATCACAAGAAAGAGAGTTTGTTATCACGTATTTATTTCTCGTAACAGCGTTTGTATAGTCTTTTTTGTACATTAAGACATATCTTACAACGGGACAGCACCACAGAAACGGTTTTTGCAGTTAGCTTTACAGTAGTTATTATACAGTGTTGATATTCATAATTTAAGTGTCAACGAAATGAGATCTTTACGGACACTTCTTGTGCTGGTTACATGTGCATATAGCGACGATCTTCGAATTTTGACATTGGACATCCTGCTTTCAGACACCATGTAGATTGTTTTACTTGAATAAGCCTCGGAGGATTTCATGTAGACACAGCAGTAAATGTCGAACAGCACGCTGTGTGTTCATATGTCATTGTGGAGGCTCTCCTATACTCCCGATATGTGTTCAGCTACGATATACTACAAAATGCTATGCCGGGAATATATACTTTTATGTGCAACAAACATGTTACAAAAACGATAACAGTGTTTAGCTTTTTAAACAACGTTTCCAAATCATAGGCAAGTCAAGAGTAAAGTATTTACAGCATATATCCTTAATTACAGAGCACGCGGAACAAACCATTTCGGAAACTTGGTTTAACAAAAGTTCAGGGAGACACAGTAAAAATGCGCGAAGTAACACATAGGAACTGTCGGGTACATAAAAGTATGCGCAAAAGAAGCTCCTTAGGGAACAACGGCGAAACCGAAACCATTCTGCGGCACTGATCGCAGACGACACTGTCGTCTGCATCACCTGCGGGGCGGATACGTGATGAATCTCCGAGTTATGTCTAAGAGGGAGTGACATCGACACGCAGTGAGTAACATTTGGTAGTTTCATTCGGCTTTTGTTTCAGGACGATTGTGCCTCACGGTGTTATGGAACTCTCTCGCAATTCTGTGGGAATGTTCGTACAAGTATGGTCTGTGTTTCTCCTAACAGACGACACAATGGAATTTGAGCAGTTCGCTGTCTCCTCTATCATTTCTGCTGGAATGGCCGACCTTCTTTGTTTTGAGAGTGTGCTGAACAGCGGCGAATAATGTGGCACGTCAAGGTCCTGTGCCATTGGCGGCAAGGTTGTTTCGGAGGATCATCGTAAGGAGCATTGCTACGTTGGCGATACGAATGTTGTCGAGGATGGAGGAGAAACAAAGCAGAACCGCGTATATACAGGTCTTGATATAGCGAGGATACTAATCTTCGTGTTGTCATGTTTAGGAACAAACCAGTGTAAGCAGTCTTAGTGAAGGCGCAAAGCGCTGACGGCAATTGTCCGTCT
This sequence comes from Ornithodoros moubata, assembly GCA_029532675.1. Taxonomy (NCBI): domain Eukaryota; kingdom Metazoa; phylum Arthropoda; class Arachnida; order Ixodida; family Argasidae; genus Ornithodoros; species Ornithodoros moubata. The sequence continues at coordinate 11,697 of JARGYV010102437.1, read as the reverse complement.
AAAAAACCTCGTACGCATCATTTCCTACGACATTTGTTGTTGAAACGCTTTCGCGTACTTTCACTATTTGATTAAAAATATAACATTTGCTTAGTCTTTCGACTCGTAATTTGTTGCTTCCTTAATGAGCAGTACGTTTAGTTTTCTGATTAGTGGCCAACGTTAAATAAGAAATGTAGTCTTCATCTTTAGCTGTCGAGGCATATCCACTATCATGTGTACTGTTTGACAAATAAGAAATAAATAAATAAAGACCCAACAGCTCTGTCAATATTTGTACATTATGTTCGAATGTACGGAAATATTATTTGACAAACTACACTTGTTCGTGGATATTCAGTGAAGCCTGTTCACTGAACATGTGCAAACTACCTCTTGCAATATGTACGAAAAGCTGTAGTGCTAGTAGCCTTGTCCGGTATCACCCTGCCAGTAAGGTCAACTTAGAACGTTTACTTCGAGAAGACCGTGTTGTCAAGACGGCGTAAGGTTAGGACTCGCAGTGTCATATTTTGTCAGCTGCTTATTAAGCAGAAAGAAGAACAAAGCCACAAATAAGTTCTGTTGCTTTAAGCTTTCGAATACGGTCCAAATAGCCACCCTTGTTCCGCGGCGCACAGGATATTACGTCCACTGGTGCTAAACTTAGAAAGATCCTGGCATCGCTTTATTTGACATATATCTTTCTCTCTCTCGCTCGAGTAATTATATTGTACAGCATGCCTTCACGCATCCTGCTTTCCGCATGCTTTCTAGGGTGCTATACACTATAAAAATACAGGTGCAGGATCGTACACTCTTTATATTCAATGCCCACGCGAAGAATTGCGTGGCATGCTATGTTGGCTGAAGCTTCTATCTTAATGTGATCGAGCATTTGGATGTAATCCTGACCTTAGAACATCAGTATTGTAATAGATCGTTATTGGTGTGTCCTTCTGACTTTCCTCTTAGTCAACTAAGCGTAAAACTTTTGTTTTAACACCGTGACTGTAGGCTGATAAGTGCATAAATGGATCACATCGTATTAACAACCTCAATTAAGTTAAAAGTGATGTAAATTTTTAAGCACGTTCTCGAACCACAGCTGTATGCCCTGGGAAAAAGTAACGGAAGTGAGCATTCACTCGATCACTCATTTTTACTTAATAGGGTGGTTTAAAAGTAATAGGTAGAAACCGTCTTGTCGTGATATCCTAGCTATCAGGACGTCTACACAGCATCTCGTTCATCAAGCGAGTAACTTCCTATATGCAAAATTAATCGGAGGTAGTCGGGGTATCACTACGATCCTGATTCTTGTTTGAGTTTTTCTTTTTTCCGCAGAGAAGACGCTAACTTCGGTTACCTTTCCCGCTTTGACATCATTTAAATTAGAAAACTAAGACGCGATATGAGTGGGTACCATTTTTGCCGGGAAAGATGGAGTGTTGTTGTGTTCGTTTCGGCTTGCAACTTCTGGAGTTTTAAGAAGTAACTAGATTCGCCTCGTGCTCTGAATCCCGCTCGCCTCGTGAGCCTTCTTGACGATGGCAAGCTTCGAGTTTCGGTCGTGAACGGGCAGACCGACGTAAGGCGCGTCCCGTGTGCCATGTACCATGAGGGTCCACTCTCTCAGGTATCCCTGGTTGTTTTCGCCCTCGATACGCGCTTCAATGGTCCAGCGTCCTCTGGGATTCTCTCCCCACGTGTGGGTGGTCATGAAGGGCCACTTGGTGAAGCCGTCGTGGCTGTCATCGTCGTTGGGACGCCGACTTAGGATCATAGACCTGAAGGATAGGAGAGTGTTGTTGGTTGTTTGCCATTAAACTGGAACGCTGACAAGTTAACAAGTAAACGGGCGACGTCGTATCTGTGAATCCTCCTACCGAGTGTTCTGTTGAGGGTTTATACTGTGTTTTCCCCTTACCTTTAAATGCGTATGCTGACGAAGTTCTCCCCCTTCAGGGAAAACGGCCACGGCAAGTCACACACCGACACGATCACCATCGGCCCAACAGAGGGAAAGTGCTTACCTGGTTCCAGAAGGTGAGACCAGGAACAGAGTAACGTCCCCTCGCCTTGTTGCGTTTAGAGTGATGACCGCTTGAACGTGTTCCACGTAGTTCACTTCCGTGTCGGTCCCTGCGCACGAGTCTGTGTCGATGTGTACCAGCAGGCTGTGGTTGGCTCGAAACTCGCTGCACGAAAAATGGTTTAATGAAATCTTGGTTTCGCGGGGGATGTCTCGTAGGCAACTCCACAACCAAGCATGCGTTTTACATGCAACCACAAATGAGCTTTTTTGAGCACGTTTTTCGTGGTTTCTCTTCTGTAGTCACGTGCTGTTGTGTGACCACATATGCATCACTTCTGTGATTCATCGACGCACACAGTACAGGCTGGTCGATAGAATTCACTATATGACGAAAACCTGACCCGTGCCGATCCACATGATGGAATAGCGTGATACACGATGATCACTCACAAATAGCCTCTTCTAGCCAGGATTTTGTCACGACGAGGCTATTCATCGAAGTTCATTTCTGATTGAGCCATTTCATGAAAGGTGCTCTTTACTGCTTAAATTTGAGCACATAGAGGTACTTTTAAAGTCAACATACTACAGCCTCAGCTTCTGCTGTGACCAATGTGCGTTCAGTGTGGCATTGTGGTACCTCACCTGGCTTTGCTGATAGTTCCAGCTTCACAGTGATACCGTGCTGGCACTGTCTTCCAAATCTTTGCGAGGGCGACCATAGCCCCCGCGTCCAGGACTCCGAACCCAAACAGGTGATTGAATTCCAGCCCAACACCGTTCATCTTCCAGTGGAAACGACCTTTGCTGTCGTACAGGGAGTTCCGTTTGGACGTCAGAACAGTCAGGTGTTGGATGTCGCGCCACGTTAACATTGGGCTACGAAAAGAAGCATCAGAGCTTTAACTGCGAGCATGCTGCGAAGACTGAGCTTGTTTAAAAGCAGTTGCGTAGATTTATTGTTGGAATAAATATCGACATCAAGCTCAGACAACAAGGGTACTAGCGATCCTTCACCCTCAGTTGCTCTAGGCTCGATAAAACTGTGCCATGAATATCAGGGCTACGAAAAATAAAAAAAGACAGGACGCACATGAGCAATGCACCAGTGCGACTGCAGTTCAAATTTGCCAGAGGATTACCGCATCAACTGTAGAAGAATGTTTGTTTGCTTGTTTAAAAATCGAAGGGCTATTAGGAAAGGGTGTTTGGCAGAAAAAACAACATTAACTGCACAGTGCAAAAATTGCTGTGCCGAACCGTTTTGGGAGCGCGATGTGAGCAGATGTAAGCATGAGTTAAACCCTGGCTTGAGAAAATTTGGACGTTACTCTGAGATGAGCTGGTGCCCACAACGTCAATTCATCCCAGCGTAGCAGAATTCGTGAAATTGCGGATACATGAACCTGGATAAAGGGAATCGCGGACTACTTACTTAGCCTCCAGAGCCAGGGCGAACACTCCAGCAGCTTCTGGAGCAGCTGCTGAGGTTCCCGAATGAGTCTTTGTGCATTTTCCGTACAAGTCTGTCGTCGCCTGTGAGATAACATACGCATTAGATGCTTGATAGCAGCACTTCTAAACTTTCAATGAGTACCGTACAAGGCTGTTGCACCACGTAATAGAAATATAGGAAATACTTGGTAATACTTCGAGAGATAATTTCTCGCATTCTTCGACCTTTAACATAGAGAACCGACTCCTCGGAGAAAATGTGGAAATGTACAGTAATTTTGTGCTAAGGTTTATCTGGAATAATATAAGTTATCTGTCGTAAGTAACCAAGTATTCGATGAAGTTTCAGCAGCACCTCATACACACACTCAAAAAGCTTCATAAGAGCACATGGTGCTAAAGCGGGCTTTGCCACAGCAGGATCCTCATTGCGACGGAGCACGCTTTACAGTGGCAACGGGCTTGGTGAAAAAGTGTAATTTTGACGTAGCAAAGAAAACTTACGACTCCCGTGTGCGGGTCCTTCGCCCCATTGCTGAAAGTGGACGCAAGCGTTGATGAACAAGATTCGTCGTAGTGAGCGTTCTCTCCATTGTTGATTGCCGAGTTTATAGAGACAGTCCACATGGATGCGGCATAGCCGTCGCAATTGCAATCGTCGTCTTCGCCACCGTCGCCTGAAGCCCAGACGTAGATATTGCCGAGGCCATTGCGGCCCTGAAGGAACATCCTTACATTCAGCATTATACAGAAAAACGTGTTACGGCTTCATGTTATGGACCGCGCACAGAGTTTACTTTCTCTCGAGTGTCCTAGACACTTGGGAGTCCGTTGGCGATGCGCGATGAATCCATTCATTGTAATGTACTCATAGTTTGCGGTTATACGTATACTAGTATACTTACCTCGTTGACACCCCGTACAATAGCGCGCATTGTGGCATTTCGGGGTCCGTCAACTGTTTTCCCGTCGTCAGTCGGACCCCACGAGGCACTATAAATATCAATGAGGTTTGGTTCGTGGCCCATGGAGTTCGCTTCGATTAGATCTGTCATGTATGGCTGGTCTAACATGCGAATACCTGTAAAATAAATAAATAGAAAAACGTGTTGGAAAGTTTTCGCGAAAATTGGTGGAGAAAAGGGGCAATAGCGGAAAATCATTTCACAGACAGTCGAAGGGTGCCGCACTGCATGCCCTAGATCATGCAAATGGACGGTGGAATGCATGGGTGATTCTTACCCGCTACTTTGGAATCGTAAGCAACTCCGACACCGCAAACTCCATTGTCTCGCTTGGCGGACACTTCGCCCGCGCATCTTGTCCCGTGACTGTGAAACGAGAGACCATCCAATTTTAAAGAGGGCATCGAAGATTAAAAAAGAAAAGAAAAAGAATGGAACTAAAGTAAAGTAGCCTAGCTGCCTGATTATTTGAAACGGTTGCTTGAGATCCCGTTAGCCGTTCTTTTCTTGTTACTTGTTCCGTTAGATTAAAGATATAGGATTTGGAACGGCAACGCGATTTTGTGCCTCGTGGGCAGAATGATGTTTCACAATGCACGAGGTGTTCTACAGTATAAAGTAGCCTGCTGCGTGAAATGCTGCGTGACTTTAGTAAACGAAGAAGCAAAGACGAATCCTTGTAGAGAAAATTGAATAGCAAAAGTTTCAGCCTCATCCATACTTGCGATCAGTGTCATGGTATTAAAACATTTTGTGCTTACAGAAGTTTCAAACTTTGTGTGTTTGAGGAAGTAGAGATGAAAAATGAAGATGTTAGCCTTGAAGATTTTAAAGTCATCGTGGGAAAGCTTTATGTGTTTGCAGATTGCGAAAAGCAGCTCGTCTTAAACTCTGAAAGGAAGTCATCAGTATAAGTGTTACTCGCGAGTTTTGTCTTAGAAACCGTTTACGTGCATTTCTACGAGCGCCGACCAGACTTATGTCAGGCTTAGTCGAGCTATGCCGTTTGTCAATACCCTACTATATATCCTGCGACAATGGTCCGTCTGCATTGAGAGGCTACGCTCTTCGCTCACGGAAAGCCTGCATCGTTTGAATGGCCCTTTTGTGTAAGAAGCTTTCGTCTGGCTTCTTCTGGCAACTGTGCACGATTTTTATCTTCGTGTTTCTTTCCTGATCGGCTCGTGGTGAATGCTTGGGGAATGTTTCCGCATTGGGTTTCATTGTTGACGTATAGCACACACATGCTCCCTTATGAGAGCCTCTCTGGCTGTTATCGTGTAGGAGTAAGGTTCCAAGGGCACCTCGATAAATTGCATGCGACTGAAGCACTCTGAGCACGATCGCGTCGTGGGTGCTGCCTGCTGCGGGAGTTTGGATTAGGTGCATCGATTGGTGTTGTTTTGTGTCGGTCGCTCAATGAACGACACTGAACACAATTTTGTTCTCTCTCTCTCTGTTCAGTTTTCTTATCAATTTATTCAAGCTAGCAGTTGTGCGCCTTGCTCTGACAATGCGTGGTCGTGCTAACGACCGTGAAATACTCAGAGGACGCTGTCTTCGAAAAGCGCACTTGATAAGGTAATCGTTCTTAACGACACTTTGCACTTAACAGGTCTTCACCGCATAACACAGAAGGAAACAGTCACTGTTCAAAACGATATCGTTAATCATATCTTAAACTTCCTCAGTTCTTCATTAACATCGTAAGCGGATTTCAGCATATTGCTTGCGTAAAACTAACACTTTGAAAGCTTTGAGTGTTCCTCGTACTTCATCTCATTAGCATACACGAGAAGGAGAAAGAAAAGAAAGAGTGAACTCAAGTCCCCTGCATCTATGAGTATACTCAACTGTCAAAAGTCTTTCGCAATTTAATCGAACACAGGATTCTGTAGGTGAACTGGTGATGACTTCCTGTCTGACGTCAACTAATTGAATTGCTTGCGCAAACTTCAGTTGCGCAGTGGGCTCTTGCGTTAGCTAACCTAGCGCGAGGCCAATCAAGCATTACGTAAAAATAGAAAAGGATCGACATGCCGTGACACTGAGCGATAAAAGGAGAAAAGCGCGCCAACAGAGTTTAACAGGCAGCTTCCGTATCAGTAACGGGGACGTGTACGCTTCCCTTTGTATTAGGCGAGAATGTAGTTAGTTTCAATGAGCTGATGACTACCCCACCGTATCGTCACTTGCTATCATCATGGAACTCACCTGTTAAACCAGTCGTCTGTATAGCGAGGATAAGGGAATGGGTCATTGCTACTGAAGTCGTAACTTGCTCTGGCATTCTGTGCGTGAAGGAGGAAATGAATGAATGAATAATAGTTCGAGCCAGAGATAACGGAATCACTTTATTTTCTGATTTGATAAAAGGTGGCCTGATTTCTAAAAAAAATCCTTAACTTCCTTCTGTTTGTCAGAAAACCTAGTGCAGGACCACTTTCGTAGAGTCATAATCGAATGTCGTATCATTCGTCAGTGTTTCTTTCTGATAGAGCTTGTCTCTTATCTTAGAACATCAGGGAGAACTTAAGAATGGCTGCAAAATCCTGCGTCACTTTCACGGAACAACTAATGCACTGCGACTTCATATAAATTTAAATAAGTATTATAAAAGGCAGGTTGGTAGCCTCAAAGAAGATTTATTACCAGACTGTCGTACAAGGAGCTGCACCTTTTCTTGACGCGCGCAACAAGAATTTTTCTCACTTTTAAAGTACGTCCATCACTACACTATGGCAGGTTATCTGCATAAATGCCCGTTCCCTCCTGTAGAGAGTTGTGGGGAAATATATTGCGTACTTACGTAATTATCCCTGAGATCGGGATGCATATAGTCAACACCTAAGGAAGCAAAGGAAGTGGGACGTATATTAGACGAGCGGTGCGCTTCTCCTCCGGGAAGCCCAAGTACACTGGTTTCATCATCCTGCCTTCACCTTGGGGAGGCTCTCACATAATTGAATTGAAGGAGGTCTAGACGAAAGTCTCCAACTGGAATTATTTTGTGTTCTTTTTCTTTTACACTTTTCAATTTTGTCGAAATAAAAGGGTTGAGAACTGGTATACAGTTGGAAAGACATCGCTATTTTTGTAGGGTTATGCCAGTTGTTACCATGTTGTCCATTGCGAAATTTATTTATTGGACACGGGGTATTGCTCGCCACTGTGAATAAATTCGTTGCTGTTATACTGAACGTGCCAAATAAAATAAAATATTAAACATCGCCACATTACTCTTTTTTTTTTATTTGCGGTCACTTGTTCTCCATAGCTCAAACGCAGAAAGCTGTAAACTTCCCAAACTTCCTCACATTAGGTGTCAGGCCTTTTATGTGCTTTCTGACATGCAAAGGCATCGAACCAGATAAGAAACAAAATCGTACATAATTCTTATCCTGTCTATACACAAGAGCTTGCATCGAATTTTGTTCACGAAAGTAATGCTTGACGGGACCTCTACGAACTCCTTCCTAGATGAAGTCGCAGTTCTCCTCCCGTGAATAGACAAAATACGCGTGTGCTACTACCACAAAATTTCCAAAGTGCATCTATATAGCTGAACGCAGCGCAGACTGTATTTCCATTTTGAAACCGTCGAACATTCTTCCGCGTTGCGTTCAAGCATCCTTTACCCAAGAGCAAACTCCCCTTCGGTGGCCCAGACAGATGAAAAAACCGCAAGCGTGAGAAGTGAAAAATGACAGACTTACCGTCATCCATTATGGCTGTGGTAACATTTTTTCCCGTAAAACCCTGCGCCCAAGCAGCTTCAACGTTCAGATCCAGCCTTGGCTTTCCTCCGTTTTGGCCAACATTTTTCTAGTGTCAAATGGCACATAAGAACGAAACGTTATTATTCGCTCAGATATTCAATCTTTATTCGTTGGTGCGGGCAGAGTTTGAAATATCGATGCTGTAGATATTGTGGCGGTGAAGGCTTTAATACTCATGCTGCTCTACATGAAGCGACTTATGGAAGGAGCTGTTACTAAGTCTCTCCCCAATTCCTGTCGCTTTACTTTGTCCGAATCGCTTTACTTTGTCCTTTGTTACTTTTACTGAATACTTTGTCAGTGGCGTTCAGTGGGGATTAGCCATGATAATAATAATAATAAAAGGCATACACGGAGTGCTGCTGACGGGTTTTTTTCCGTTTTAGGGAAACTTTTACAGCAAATTATGGAACGCATTAGGGCAGTCTCCCGAAGATTAGATTTATCAAAGGAGCTTGAACACTTGATTGGATTGGATTTAGGATTGGGGGAATAGAGATGTCGTGGCCTTGAAAGCGCGACATAATGCTGTAATGCAATCGTTAAATAATGTCGTTTTGAGTTTTTCTTGCGAATGATAGATTACTGAGGTGCTATCCATGGCCGACTTTCAAGTTGCGCTGTTGAACCAACGCCCAATACTCCTTTTGACTCCATAAACTCCCCAGATGCAGTAAAAAGGCTTCAGAAAGGTCCTATAGCCATATGTTTTGGGACAAATGCTTGAAATTGATACACCAGAACACATTGCATTGAGTTCAGAATCAAGTTCCGATATTAAAAATGCACATTGCTTTAAAAACAAGCCCTCTTCGATCACCAGAAGTGAGTTTTATAGTTCGCGTTTCAGTACTTCACGTCTACATAGGGTAAGACGAATGAACCAGGGCTTGAAACTAAGAAGAAAAAGGAGAAGAGGCAGAAATAGCCAAGTGAAAGTAACGGTCAGGGGTGTTTTTAATCCCGCTTTATACTGCAAATAGTTTGCGTTAATCAACACTTCTTTTTTTTTTTCTTCCTTTTAATAGCCGAGTCATCAATTGAAAAGTCGTAAAGCACATGAAACAAACGTTCTCGAGGGCCCGATGGGGGCATTAAGGTAACATTTTATTGAACGGCGTTTCTCCTCAGTGCTTACTGTTTGTTTCCGGGAACGCATCCTTCACTTTAGGCATTTTCAAAGGATCTGCATATGCATACAATACCACCGCTGGGAGATCCAAAAATAAGAGAAAGCGCAAAAAAAAAAAGAAAAGCATCGAGAGCCCAATATGAGGTTACCCATGTATGGCATCTGCCTCGAACGAAAGTCGACTAAGCCCCATCATAGGAAGTGCACTTCTCTACCCAAAGTGCGGAACAGTGTCCGCTGCAGCCCCCAAGGCATTGCCTGTACATCCCGTGCATAAAATGAAAGCTGACCGCAGGACAAGAGCAGCAAAAAAGTAATGCAACAGCGGCATGTCATGAAGCCTGTCCCATGAGATGCGCGGACTTTCTTCACGGCATGAATCCGTCCTTGTAGACTGGACCAAATGCTCAATCCTGAGCATTTGGTCCAGATATCCTGAGCAGTATATGTAGCATAATGTAAGCCTGGATGCTCCACCCTACACGTTCTAGCATGAGATAATTGTGGGACCTTTGTCCGTGCGGTACGCACTTATACGCAGCGCAAATACGACTGTGGCGCTTTCAGGCCGATTCAACAGAGATGGACGATGTCATGCCACGGTGAACATTAACGACCACAGTTCTTTTCTATATAATGCCTGTCGCTTTTCGGACAGTCTATTCGTCGTCTCTGCAAAAAGGTGCGGCCGAGTTGACGGCAACACAAAGGAGTTCACTTACCAGATACCATTGGAATGGAAAGTAGGGATCTGTCGGCTCTCTCTGAAGACGTAAATTTTCGGGCCCTAACCGCAGTTCAGTGTATCCTCGCTTCACCCTTTTGAAGCCGGTTTGTTGCATCGCTGTTTCTACCTGCAAGTATGAATGCATTATGAGGTGGAGCTTAAATAAAATCACTGGTTCAAGCTGAAAATGTAAAGAGAACTGCACAAGACTTAATTGGTAGGGAATTTTGATAATTTTGATAATGTTGATGATGGCTGACAGAATGTCCTGAAACAACGTAATACTTTTTTCTGAGTATAGCCTTCTTCCCATTGAACGCGAGTAACGACAAGTGACGCCCGTAGAAGCCAAAATACTTCAAGCAATGTCAAGGTGAATGGTACATGGCAGCGAGGCCTTAAGGTAAGAACAGTTGGTTTCTTTTTGGCTCTTTTGTCCGCAAGCATTCAAATATACGCGGCACGCACTCATTATTTTCCCCTCGGCTACTATATCTGCGTCTGCCACGTTCGACTAAGCACTGACAAGAAAACACGTATCAAAAACACATTTGTTTAATTACGTCTGAAACAAACGAATCCGAAACAATCACACAGTCTGATCGGCCTACACTGCATCAACAAAAGCCAAATTGTCCTGCAATCTCTATTTCAATCTCCTCACATTGTCGGCGCCACTCGTGCTTTTACCCCGATTAGCTCGAACGAAAATAAATGAATCCACATGTCCTTGAAGAGAAAAAAGGTAAAAGAAGGAAAGAAAGATAGAAAGGAAGCCAGACAGGATCCTGACATCACGTTCAGTATAAGCTTGAGTGCACAGTGATGTTTTCCAGGTTTACCCATTCACTCCGGATGTCCCATTAGCACAACTGACTGTACGCGCTCTTAACCGTGCACGAGCTTTCTGCAATCGGGGTATTGTACAAAACAGCTCCGACGTCGTGCCCTCATTGGTCGTGTATCGTGGTCACCACCATCGTTCTTCAACGAAGGCTATTGTACGGGAAGGCTAATTAACGAAATACGAATCGTGAACGATGGGAAAACATGCTAGAGGCTCCTTTCAGGGTAAATGAATTGACGTCGGACGCGAACGCGTGTTGCCTCGAAAGAACGCTCTGGTGCCGCGTGTAAGGAAGCTGGTTTGTCAGGAAGCATATGCTGTCATTGTGGTGCTAGCACACTAAAGCAGAAATGAAAAGCTCCGGAAATCTGCCACTGTAGGGAGCTTTTAGGGAATGCCTTTCGAGGAGAATTGAAATTGAGATAGAAAAAAAAGGAGAAGAGCTGTTTCAACTTGTATAATTTCTTTAAAATTAGTTCATTTGTTCCTGTTTCTATATTTTTGCGCGGCTTACTGAAAAAAGGCAATCTTTCGTTTCTTTATCCAGCTATTACTTTTGTGTTTATCCGCAAAACCGGAAATAACTGTTGCATGCGGCGTGAAATTGTTTGAAAGAAATTGCTACCTTTTCCTTTTCTTTTTTTTTTCGAACAGCGTTCTCTAAAGGTTTTCTCTACTATGGATATATACCGGGTGTTTCAGTTAAATCCCCGGGCTAAATAATTCGCCAACGGGTGCACCAATCGAAGAACTTTCTTTTTTGCAAGTATCTGTC
>JARGYV010102436.1:0-16135 GCA_029532675.1 Ornithodoros moubata | reverse complement strand
CAAAGGGTTACGACGGGAGGAACCGCAAGTTAGTTCACAAGCGCCGCTGCGTGGCCAAAGAGCTTCAAGTGTGAAAATCCCTAGCGGCGTCCGCGGAGAAATAGGACCGATTGGCGCTGGTAGTACCCGCTCCTACTTCTTGTACCACTTCTACTCCTAGCGCTCAGTTGACGTGTACTGCACCTTGCCAGGCAGCAGACGTAAACACAGTTGTTGCTTTCCGCTTAGACCATGGGAGATGAGATGAATTCGCGACGTAATTTGGCAGAACGAGTTAGGGAACTGGAGGCTGAATTGGCACGAATGAGACAAAAAGGAGAATGCATTCCACGAGACCGAATCTCGGAGATGAGCTCGGAGGTGGTGGATACCAATCCGTACAGGTGGGCTTCATTATGATCCTGATCAACCCTGGTAATATCATCTTTGGAAGAGTGCTGGACGGTCACTTCGTCGGACACATACCCTTCCGTCTGAACAGTGTATTTGATTACATTCATTTGGCTACAAGTTTCCAGCTGTCAATTCCCCAGCCTCAGGGCCCAAAGCATGTGCGAGGGGTCCCGCAACCGTTCTGTACCTGATATTCGTGAACATCTAATTGTTTGCAGTATGAAATTCTTTAAGATGCCCTGTCAATATAAAAAAATTGATTGATCACTATGAAATGAGCAGCTATCATGCACATGCTCAAAGCGGTTCTCCCATATGGTTATGAAATATTAATGAAAAAATTATCTTAATGTCTTTATTTGTTCTCAATGCATTTTTCTTTTTTCAGTCGGTTAATGGCACTGAAGCGCATGGGAATTGTGAACAACTATGAGGTGATCTGCCTTCTTATGCATGTTTCTTACACTTACATACAGGGTCCTGCATGCTTGGTAGTAACACAGAAGTTGGAAATTATCCTGCATTACTCTTAGGTGTGTGGATCCCCGTACACCATATCTTGCAGTAGAAGAGGGTCCACAACAGTGCATTTTTTATTGTGAAAAACGTAATTGGACCTTCACACAATTAAGGTCATGATTGCCAACGTCTGTTAATGTCAAGTATGCAGGGCACCGTGTTGTATAGTCCATCTATCAATGTACTGAGCTCTAGCTCCTATATTGTGGGAAAAACGTCAAGGGAAATTAACATTTGCAAGAATGTAAATGAACATTGTTTTCACAAAGTACAAACTGGGGTTGGTAACAGAGGTGTTGATGTCTGTATGTTGTAACCAAAGTTGTTTCTCTAATTTCAAAGACAGCTGTTGGTTTCCCACAGACCTTGCCCTGCATAAATACCAAGCTGATCCAGCGAACAATGTTCGAGGCATAAATCAAGCCCTAAGTACAAGATATTAATGAAACCTTTGTTGTTGCATCCTACTCCTTTAAAAATTATTACTTTGATGATGAGTGATTGGTTCTCCTGATTACTTTTCTNCACACACACACACACACAAATATAGAGTTACATGATACTACTATTATTGTCTCGGGACCAATTGTGAAGCTTATTGCAATCATGGAATGAAGATTCCCCTCTATATTTTGATTTTGTCATATGGTGTTCTTTATGTTCTGCTGGTCCTTCCCCAGACTGCCTTATCTTGTGTGTACTCATGACCTTCTTTATGAATATAAAGTAGGTCATGGTACAGGGTGTGTTCCTTTTTGAAAACAGATTCTACATATAAGGGCTACAAGGATTGTAGACATGATGGAGTTAATTACTTGAAATGCATTATTCAACTTTTAATCTGCTATTATTGAGAGAAAAAAAAAAAAAAAACTGAGATTACACAGGTCTTGCCACCCCTAAGTAACGGGTTGTCTATTTGCAAAAGATACTTCTAAAACGCATAAGCTTCGAATTATTGTGGCTTCTAGCAAATATTGCAAGGTGCTATATGCTAGAGCTCAAAGCAGCACGTCTGTGTGTTTGTAGTTTTTTAATGAAAAATCTGATTAGGAAGACACCCTGCATGTTATGAAAGCCAGGAACGGGTTTCTTGTCACAGAATGTGTAATTGCTGTGCCCAGAAGCCTGATTGGTGAAAATGCATCAATTTCAGAAAATTAGAGACTTCACTGTTGCTGTTGTGGGGGTCGGTGGTGTTGGCAGCGTCACAGCAGAGATGCTCACAAGATGCGGTATTGGAAAAGTAAGTATTGTCTCGTACAGTGCTCTTAAAGTTTACGGAGTGTAGAATTAAAGCTACTTCTTTTCCCCCTATAGCTTATACTTTTTGATTATGACAAAGTGGAGTTAGCCAACATGAACAGGCTATTCTTTCAACCACATCAAGCTGGCTTGAGTAAAGTTGAGGCTGCTGTAAATACATTGAGGTGATGGCTGTTCTCGTATTATATTTGTCCTCATTCTTTTCTTAAGTTGGTTTTAGTGGCTAAGTGTTGCATAAAGTTTTTACTTTCAGATTTATAAATCCAGATGTTGCTTTTGATGCTTACAACTACAATATCACAACAGTGGAGAACTTCCAGCGCTTCATGAGTACAATTAAGTAAGCTTCATTTCCCGTTGAGCTAATATGGGTCTTATGAACAGTTGTTCAAGGTCCAGAAGGATGCAGGAATATGCTGAAGAGGGGTTTTTGCTGAGGGATTATTGCAAGGATTTAGCCTTGTTAGTTTTGCTTCATGTGTTTGATGATCAAATCAAAGATGTCAGTAAAACCTGAGTGCCAGGTCTCTGAAGGTAAATTGCTAGTTACAGGAGCGCATATCTAGATCAAAGTTATTTTACCGAGCATGTACGACTTCTACATGAACAACTTGGGAGGTATTTCTGTGATAAGCTTGCTTGCTTGCTCCATCATTTTTGCTGGCACAGACTAATAAAGGGCCATCTAAAGTCTGGTTGTGTAAAATTTGGCATGCTGAGAAGTGAATGTTAATTTTTTAACCTATGGAGTTGCCTTGAGCTTTGTAAGAGATACAGTTCCATATTTTATGCAGAACAGGAAGCTTACAGGCAGGACCAGTAGATCTCGTTTTAAGCTGCGTAGACAACTTTGAAGCTCGTATGGCCATAAATACTGTGAGTACTGTATATCCTGTTACTGATAATTTATTTTACTATATCTGGGACATTCTGTTCTAGGCATGCAGTGAACTTAATCAAGTGTGGTTTGAATCGGGAGTAAGTGAAAATGCAGTTTCAGGCCATATTCAACTGATCATTCCAGGCGAAACAGCATGTTTTGCAGTGAGTAGAAGTTTAAGCACTTGTGAGGATGTGTAAGTTATTGCTGTGCAAGAATTGCCACTTGTACTGCAGTGTGCTCCCCCCTTGGTTGTGGCTTCTAACATCGATGAACGCACTTTGAAGAGGGAAGGTGTATGCGCTGCCAGTCTTCCTACAACCATGGGTGTGGTAGCTGGTTTCCTGGTACAAAACACCCTAAAGTGAGTCCTTTGTGGTGTACTGCCTCCCTGGATGCTACCCTTCAAAGCCCACTTGAGCTGATTCTCAGTGTAGCAGATGGGGTTTGCGTGCCCATAGAATTTGTCAAAGTTAGGGCGATTGCACCGTGAAATGCAAGAACACATACGATCACAGATATGCATAAGGTCTACTCATCTGTCCATTGCGCTTACTTTATAGCTCCAGCCAGAAGTGACATCCTGTTTTTTCTATGCAGTCCGTCATCATGATAAAATTTGCAGTCTTCATGATTTGAAAAAAATACTGTGCTGTCTTTTCTCAATCATATGTACATCATGCTGCGAACATCAATAGCATGGACAATCCTCCTCACTGCTACGTGTCAGTAATGCACAATGTCCTATTTAGATGTACAGTGTTTCTCCATGTTTGTAACTACAACGTATGCACTGCTTAATATAAGTGATATGTATATAATTACTAACAAATTGTTATGTGAGAAGTATCCTTCAAATAAAGTAATGACTAATCAGTGTGCCTTTGCTCACATCTCATATTGTTCGTCATGTTGTGCGAAAAAAAAAGAGTACTTTTATAAGGCATGCACTGAAGAACTGTGAACTAGTCGAAGGTGATGTTCGTTCCTTATTTTTCAGGTACCTGCTCGAATTTGGATCTGTTTCACATTACCTGGGCTACAATGCCTTGCAGGACTTCTTTCCTACAATGCAGATGAAACCTAATCCACAGTGTGACGATAGCTTTTGCAGACAAAGGCAGTCAGAGTTTCAGGTGCGTCTTTTTGTGTGTGTTTTACATGGTGTGCACGTGGACATCATTTGTATCTCCTAAACACAGTCAAACCCTCGTCATTTTGAACCTTCGATTCATGAATTCCCTAGGTTTATGAGCCCTGCCACAAAGAAGGTAACTTATCCTATGTATTTTGCCCACACCTTCGATATCCGAGCTATGAATGACTCATCAGGGAACGTACCCAGAGCACCCAGACTTTCCGACCTTGATTTATGAACAGGGTCACAACAGGCGTTCAGGAGCCATGTCAATAGAGGGACATGGGGAGTAAATGGAAGTAATGGAGTGCTTCAACAGAGATTACAAAAAGCAAAAAGGTCAAACATCCAGTGTCCCATAGCCACTGCATTGCATGAAGATGATTCAGGCACTGACCAGGAACTGCTTATCAGTTTAGACCATCTGTCTGAGATGGGAACATCTTGTGGTTCCAGGTACAAAGTGGTCAGCTCTAACAACCGGTGACAAACATGTTATTTGCCGTGAGAAACTGTTGGAGGAGATAATGGATTGCCAAGTTAACATCGCTAAGTGTGAGGGATTTTGGTAATTTCTTCTAAATAAAATAAAACCAGTGGAAAGTATAGTGCAAAGTACAATGATAATGTATTTTGCAAAATAAAATGTATTGTAACATGTTTCCTGCGGTTTTAGGGCCTATTTATGTTTTGTACGCATTGGACATCTTTTTACGAATCCCTTGATTTATGAACAATTTTCTGAGCAACGAAGGGTGTTCATAAATGGAGGTTGGGCTGTAGTGTTATTGACCTGTAAATCCACACGCACAAGCCTGTTTATGCTAGAAGGGCTGCTCAGCCAATGTATGCCAGTTCCCTTCTCTGTTGGTATACCTGGTCAAGCAGTAAGACTGTCTACATTTTTTTGTGGGTCTTCAGTTGAACAAGACTAGCTTCCATTGCTAACAGAGCACAAGTTTGCTTTCAGAAAAAACTTGCAGCTGCGCCCAAGGTTGATAATGATAAAAGTGAAGAAAAGGAAGAAGTTGTTATTCATGAAGATAATGATTGGGGCAAGTATTGACATGCCTTTTTTTTTTTTTTTTTAGAATTCACATGTACAGGGAAATCAGGAGCTAACTGTTTCATTTTCCATTATAGGTATATGCCTAGTTTCAGAGACCTGTGAGAACAGCTCTGATGATCTTGCAGAGAAGGCTGGACCAAACCTACCACGAGGTGTCCGTTTGGCCTATACTATTCCGGCTTCAAAAGAGGTATGAGAAATAGCTTTATAATTAATGGCTTGTACCTAAGTGCACCATTTAAAAAAGTGTCTGAGGCTTGGATATCATGGCTTCTTCCAGAATTCTGAACCAGGAGCCGTTGTGGATACAGAGAAAAGCCTCGACGATTTGATGGCCCAAATGAAAGCACTCTAGTGATAGAGAGCCCTATATATGTTAAATAAATTTTATTTGGTTGAGGAATGAATGGGAAGGAAGTGAAGTTTCTACAGTGAACATTGCAACAAATGTCCACAACACAGGTGACTGACTGCACTAATAATGTTAAGTACAGTTTCACCAGCCACAATGGTGTTGCTCTGTGGCAAGGTGAGGCTTATGGCATTTGCTCCTGCAAGCAGTATGACCCACCACTGATAACAAGGAATGAATGTTACACAGAAATTCAATGATGAATAGTTTGTTTACTCCATCTGGAACTAAATTTGACTTTGGTACAAATCCTTTCCCTACTGTACACCTTTCCCCTTGCCTTCCATATATTTAGACAATGTAAACCATCATAACATTTTAACACAATAGCACTCGGTGAAATATAGCTCTAATCTGTCACTTTAGTTTTCTTCTTGATGAGCAGGCTAGGTAGGAATGCAGCTGCTGCCACCAAAGCCATCTTCCCCATAGTTTGCCATGAAAGTATGTCATTCATAGATTTTACTTCTGAAAGTATGGACCCCATTTGCACACAAATGAAGTTGTATGGCATGAGACCTACAAAGAAAAACCAATATAATTTATTGAGTGAGTAATAAGACTAATTTAGATATAAAATAAATGCACCATCCTAGCAAAGCAGAAGTACTGCTTGCCCTGACATTTGCAGAGAAGGTGCAAAAGTCACAGCCAAATCGCTGAGAGTAAAATAATGCAAACAAATAAAACGTATTGTCCTGCAACGTGTGTATGTGGCAGTTCAACTAAAAATTTTTGTTCTTGATCCACATTATGTAGCCTACAGCTTGCTGCTTTGGCCTGTGTACAGTTTTCTTAGAGTGCTGCAATTGCATACCACTCACGATGTGGTCACGTTATGTTGGTGCTCAGGAGCGAGCATAATGTTCGCCATGCAGCATGTCATGGTACGTCAATGAGGGACACGTTGCACTGTTGTCTGCAAGGCCTAATCTTTGAATAGAATAAAATGTATCAAAGGTTTCATGGATACCATATGGCACACCTTTCCTTTCCTTCTGTTGTGCATTGTTTCAGGGCATCGTGTACTACCCACAAAATGCATGGCAAAAGAGGTTGTATGAAACGGACTGGAGGAAAGGGGCGCAAATCTCTGCGCGTGTATCCCCAGGACCAGGAATGAGACACCAGCCCTGCTATGAGGCAAGTAGAAGACTCACCAACAAATACTGAAATGAAGAACAGATGCAGTGGCACGTCTATGATTGGAGATGCAATATTAAGAAACCAATTAGGTGACATCGGGAACAGGCGCAAGAATAGCAGCCAGAAAAACAGACGATGTCTGTTCTCATGAACCTGGATACAGAAAGAAAAAGCCTGTTTAGCAAGGGAACAAGTGCAAGTATATACAACAACAATGAGTAACAAAATACATGTACAACATAATCAAGTAACAGAGAGCCTTCAAAGACCTAACCAATTTTCCCTGCTCGTAAACCTCCTCTCCAACTAATCAGACTACAAGCATACAAGGTGAGAAATAGGATGTGTTAGCCAAAATCAACTCAAGGCCTTATTATGCTTCTCACAAACTGAGCTACATTGAATAGCCACCTATAAATACTAGACTCTTGACATGTGGGCAGCTTATGAAAGTGCCCTGTTGGTGGAGTTAGGTTAGGACATGTTTGTAGTTGTATGCATGCCTCTGCAAAGCTCCATTACATTCATTTTTGGTAAATGAGCTAAGTACAAGTGATTCAGTGAAGTACAAGTGAAAAGCCTATAGGACGGTGAGTGTGCAAATGAAGACTAAAGGAGGGGAGAGAGTGAGCAAGAATGAGCCGACGGAGAACTCACAAGAAGTTGAGAGAGCATGATATAATAAATGATAGGCTGGATGGAGAAGTGAGCGAGCAAGCTTGACTAAGCAACAAAACCTTCAAGTAGGTGGCGACTCTGAAACCAGCAGGTAGCTGAACACGGGGTGAGTAGGCATGAAAGAGTAAATGAAGAGCTGGATGGGGATACGTATAACAGTATACGTCAAAGATAAGACGCGCTAAGGTGAAGACATTGCAAAGCGAGAAACACGGAAACAAAGAGACTACAGTGGAAGTTGTTATGTCCTTACTTCTGTGTCTCTTGGTTTTTGTCTCAAAATCTGCCAGCTTGGAATCACACTCTCCCTTCTTACATTGCAAAACAACTATTTCTTATGTAGTCCTTACCACGCATATCTTAAAGCATGTATGCGTCAAGCATCGTGCTGAACACACGCAAGCATATTTATGCTTAAAGCATGGTGTTACATCCATCATGGGAATGATGCGTACATTAGAGTTACCATGATCCAGTTCAAGAAAAGAGCATTCTAGCTTTTCTGACAAAAACAAAATGTGAAAAGATGTTTTTATCTCACATTTGAATCCGAGACTGACCACTAAAATTTGGCAATTTTTAGAATAGCTGCTCACTCACAAAAGGAAATAAGCGATAAGTGAGTGAGCCAGGATGAGCAAATAGGGTGATGAAGGAAACGTGAATGAGCATAAGTGAGCAAATGAAGTGCTAAGTGGAGGATGATTATGGTGATGATTAGGTGTTTATTGCTCAAAAGCAACAAGGCTATAATGCACCACCAAAATTATAGAAATCTCACACTTGGCAATGCGTAGTCCTCTCTTACTTGGTTTCCCACTGCAGCACAGCAGATAATTTTGTCAATGGTTGTCAAGGCTGATTGCTTTGTCCAGGAACCATAAGATGTTTCCATCTTGGACAAATAGTCTAAACTGACAACCAACTCCCTGTCAGAACCTGAATCATCCTTCTCGTAATCATCCTCCCAGTAAATTGTGAATCACCTTTCTGCAACATGGTAACTGTGTGACATTGCATGTTTGACCTTCTTTTTTCTTTTTGTAATCCCTGTTGAAGCACTCCCATTTTAGTCCACTGACCTGTTCCCTGGTCACCTGTGCTTGCCCTGTTCATGAATCAATGTCAGAGAGGCTTGGGTACTCTGTGTCAGTTCCCTGATGATCGGTTCATAGTTCTGGTATCGAGGTTTAATAAAACGAGGGGGAAAAAAAGTTTCGTTTCTTTTGGTGGTGTTCATGAAACGAGGGTTGACTGTATATTAGCATAATACTAAGAGAAATGAGAATCAGGGAATGATTTGACATGCTGTTATCTATGATGAACATGTTGTGTATCAGTACTAACACAGCCATAATATAAACTTGCCACTTGATCTATTACAGAGTCATGATCACAAAATTTCATCTTACATAACCCTGCACACATTCGAGAAATGTCACATCTATTCTATGGAAATACACTGTATATGCCACAATACCTTATCCTGAAGAAACCGTATCCTGTCTGGAAAATAGCGTTCTATGTGATGCCTCCCACAGAATCTGGAGAGCATGAAGCACAATGAGGCACCCAGGGCTGACAATGTACAAGTCAAGATGAATCCTCTCCAAACACCAAACAGAGCTCCAGAAAGGACATTCTGCAAATTAACAAACAAAATATGACCGTCTTGCAGCTTTGTGCTACATTGACATATATCTTAAAAATCAGCTACATACTCACAAGTAACTCTAGTGTGCAGCAAATTTGCAATTAGTGCAAAAATTTGGCTCTTGCTTGCATGCTCAATTAGGACAGTTTAAGGTCCACCCTCACTTCTGATATAGAAGAAGTCAGAAATTTGTAAACATTGAGTGTAATTATTGATCAAACAGTGGCTGCAGCCTACTTAGTAATTTGGCCCTGAATGTGTAACAGTATGATGAAGATGACAAGACTGAGACAAACTTGGCAAAGGTACGTGCACTATATTTTCTGTGGCTCAAATATCCAGTCCTTTGAGCTAGCACAGGTCAAAGGAATATGTAATGTTATGTAGGCAGCCTTCATAGGCACTATCCATACAAACATCTAGAAAGCATCCAGACAACTAGCAAGGCATGTCGATTATGCTGCATAATATACAACTGGTGTAATGTTCGTATGTATTGGCTGCAGTGATGAAACTGGTGATAATGCATTGATAATACATAGTGAAAAGGTAGTAATATTACCAACAATAAGGACACAAGATGCAATAGCTCTTAAAGCAAATGCTGCAGCAGACACAGCTTATATTATGTACTACTGAGACGTATACAGCTCAGTGGCTTTTTGTTTAAAGGGACAGTCTTGTACAGAAAGGAAAATTTCGAAACTTTAGTGAAACAAGAATCATTAGTACTAATGTAAGGCCACATCGAAAGCCCATCGGCAGGAGTGCAATAGTTTTCGAGAAATTTAACAAAATAGTAGAGAATGCAGACGACGGATGTCACGTGTTTTTATCATCTCCCTCCTTTGTTACATAAAAAAGTCATGGGTTGACGTCAGCAGGAAATCGCTGCGCTTTTCATCCAATAGCAGACTCCTGTACCTGCTGACATACCGGATGTTGTTACCGTATCAATTTAATTGGTTTTACTTAATATTTGCTGTGTTTCTGGCAAAAAAAAAATTCACAGCCTGCCATTTTTGATTTGAATGGCATAGATCTTAAACAGGTCGTCGGGTACGAGGCCGTCCCTTTAAAAGTATGGCACTGTCTTTGTCTTACACTTCCAAAGAATAATACACCAAAATCAAAATAGCAACTCTGCTGCTTCTATTTGCCTTTCAGCCTTCTATGACTGAAGCTCCCATATTACTTTCTGACCCGCTACAAGACATACGCATCACAAGGGCATCTAGATTTATGTCCCTATTCCAATGGCATGGTTCAAGCAACACACAAAACTGGCATCAAGTAATATGACGACACTGTACCAACCTTGCAAGCCAATCGGCACTAAAGCTGTCATAAGGTACTACATAAACAATAAGTACCAAGAGATTATAACTGTCTTACCAAGAAAACGGAGCCTGGAATTGCAAATGTTTGCTTGTAAAGGTATGCTGAAATGAACAGCACAAAGACATAGAGCATGTGCTCATTCTTATATGCACTTAATAGCTGTGCCAGTTCCTTGAGCTCCTCATAACCACTAGGAAACTTTAAGCTCCTGCAAGCAAAATAGCAGAATTTTAGGCATATCAGTCGAACTGCAGATAAGACAGAGAATCTTTTTGCTAGCAACAAAAATTTTTAATGCATTTTTGCACAACTTTAACTGAGGGCCCCATGTTGATATGTCTCATACTATATTCATAGTCAACATCTTCCTGCTACACTGTACACATCATCATACTGGTTTGTGATGGCATCAAACAGTTCGCAACTGTGAGATCAACGATAAATGACAGAATCTTGATGATCAAGCAACAAAATAAACAACTAGTGAGCTTTTGAAGTGCACTTTGTATGTGCTAACGCACCACATTACTAGTATTCCTCCACCTTTTTACAGGTAATGCAGTGCCTACATCGTTTCCTGGCTGAGGATGATGCCTGTACAGGCGTCAAAACGTCCCTTCCTTTTGTTACCTTTGTTATGTTAAATGCCCTGCATGATGTTCTTTGACTCTTGGGGTACACAGATATAAACACTGAACAGATATTCATACGTCCATTATCATTTCTGGATCACAGCCAGCTTGAGGAAGAAATACTCTGTAGGGTGTTTTCATTATGCCTAATTCTTTGAAAAAATCTGTTTAATAAAATCCTTCACATACTCAGTGAACCCAGTGCACCCTCTCCTGCATGCTTGGTTTTCATTTCTTATTCTGCACAGTTTTTATCTTGCGGTAACGAATGCCATTGTAAGTATTATAACATACTCACACATTATTAGATCCAGCCCCAATACTTGGAGCAAGAAGCGTTACCAAGTAGACCCATCCTGTTGCCAAAGCGAAGCAAAGAGGTAAATACACAATGGAAACCATTTCACTCATTCTGCTACACAGACAAGCCTGCTGTCCATTTGAGGTTTCTGAAAGAATACAAGAGATGAGGACAGTAGTATACTCAATCTGCTAAGGTACTGTGCTCAACATACCCATAATGCATATGTCACTTAGATTTTAAGTCATGTGGTACCATACAACGGCTTAGGGCTTTATCTTCTTATGCTATATCTTCAACTGCATACTTTAGCAGAAACATATGCACAAGCAAGTATTACACTAATTTTATGCTTTTGATGTACCTAACTTGCACTAACACAGAATTAGTTGCGTGGGGCGGAATCAGTCCCATTTGTAACCTCGATGGGTGGCGAATGGTTTGATGGTCCAGAAGGCATATTGTGTTCTTAAAACTCCTGTATCTTATGGCTATAATTTTACACCCCTAGAACATGGTGTCGAGTATCGACAACCTGAACACTTAACCAACTGATCTATTGGAACAAACCAAAAATAGACGAAGAGATGCACAGTGGGAGACTACGATGTTAAGTGTTTACACAGCGGAGCTTTTTGCAGCACCTCGGGAAAGAGGTAGAATGGTCTCGTAAATAACAATCGTTATCAGCTCAATAACACTTTTGTGCTATCACACTGGTACACGACACATGGTGCCACGGTTCGATAAGCTAAGCATATGTTTCTTAAACGAATATTTCACATTTTGCTTTGGCTGTCTGAAAAATTCATCATGACAGGAGTTTTGGGGAGAGGCCTGACCACCCGCTGTACTTCCCCTCAGGACTTCTATGGAACATAATTCTGTGCATAAAACAGCTACCAATCCTCAATTAATGATCCTTCGATTTATGAATTTCCTTATTCCAAGAATAGTGCTTCGCAGAACAAAACATCTTACTCTTTCATTTTCCTCTCATATTACAAAATACCTTGATTAACTGGAATAGATGCTGTTCATAAATCAAAGGCTGACTGTGTAGGCTATGAAGTTATTTTCGTGAGCTGAATACGCACCTATTAGGTGATAAATAAGGGCAATTGTCAAATGATAATCATCACAAGTAGGCGAGGTACTAAATGAAGCACCATTACATGTGTTCAAATATTACCACCGTTCACCAAACACCATTGTAATGAGCTAAATCACCGTAACTTTTAATGCAGGACAAAAAAAAAAATAAAAATAATAGAACACTCCACATCTAAAAAATGCACCTGACGCGTCCACTGATTTAATTTATAAAGGTACGAAAAAATATTGAAAGAAAAAAAAAAGTATCCCGCAAGCAAGCAGAGCAATTTCAGGTACATGTTTAGAAGTGATGCACGCACCAGCAAACTTAATGACTTAACCTTGCTCATATTACGTCACACTGAGGCAACCTCATAACCGACCGTCGTTTTTTTATCACAGCTGTCCTCTGCTTTCTATTGCTAACTTTCAACTTTCAAGTACACAGCCTAAGGTACACACACACATACGCCCATGCCGTCACGAAGTGACGTCATAGAGGAAGTTGCAAAGGATAATTTTACTCTGGCGGTTGCACCAGGTTGCACTTGCATCTTCCGGTGAAAGGTTTCGTGGGAATTGGGAATTCCTGACTTCCGTGAGTTTCAGCGGTCCTCGCGTGTTTCAAGTCTTGTGAGGCTTGCGTGTCACGCTTTGTCGTGGTACACACGCATCAAAGTTTACCATGTGTCCTCGCAGTTTGATATTCTCAATGATATCTCGCATTGGCCTTGTAAATTCCAAGGTATGTGTAAACAGTTTACCCATCTGTGGATTACGACGGTTTACGAGCACTTCTATGAAGAAATCCTTTTCAACAAGTTGTTCCACCCTACTGAAAGACGAAGCCATGGAACATAGATCGGGACAGGATTCCAGTCCAAAATTGCCCCCCATCGAACCAGACGATGATACACGCTCAATATTGAGTGACATTTGGCGTGATTTCGAGTACGTACCATCGAAGTCGACGAATCACACAGAGGATACGAAGTCATCGAAAGGTTCGTTGCCATCGCAAAGCCAGGGTACCAAGCAACAAGCGAATGACAACCACCAGGTTCGAGACCTTGTTTATTCGGCACAGTTTAACGCGAAAAAGCTTTATTCCGAAGAGGATACAACTGTTGTTTTGGACACATTGGAGAAGCTGCAGCCTGAGCATAACGTGAAGAGGGAAGATTTGGACTATTACCTAGAAAACGTCAAGACTGATGAATTTGAAGGCCTGAACTTGACACGTAAGGCATATTGCGTGCGACTGGAAGTGTTTTGCGTGATTTATGTTTGATTCATATTTTTTCCTTTCATCGCAGGTGGGGTAACTGGAGTCTTCGACTTAGATGAACTGGTAGATGTACTGCGAGCTGAGAAACTTGCAGATATTGCTGTAGTGACAGTACCCAAAGAGAAGGTCTACTGTGACTACCTAGTTTTGGCGAGTGCTGTATCTCAGAGGCAATGCAAGGCAGTTTCGGGGTTTCTGAAGAAACTGGTAAGTTACAAGGTTTTGTGCATTCTGAGCCACAAGTAAGCTTTTATCTTTTTTGGTTTCATTATGGCAGTACAAACGCAAGAAGGAAAACAGCGATCCAACCCTGTTCATAGAAGGTGAAGACTGCCCCACATGGAAGGCACTTGACATGGGAAACATCGTACTCCATATATTTTTGCCTGACGTGCGCTCTCAGTATGACCTAGAGACACTGTGGACTGTTGGAAGCAGCTACGATGACCTCACTCATGCTAAAGATGACCCTGTATTTGACATGCTGCAGCAGCAAATTCAGCTTCTTCAGGACATGAAGCCGTTAGGAACAAACGTATCAAACGATGTGGTTCCTTGTACCTAAGAAGGCAGCCTATGTTCTTGAAAATGATTAGTAAAGAAACATGTCGTTTTTAGGTTTGAGAGCGTTATAGTGAACGGATGTCACTTTTCGCCAAGACGCCTTGTAGAGCATGGGCTTACCTGGTGGTAGTTTATGCTTCGAAATTGTATATTTATTGTAATAATAAAAACAAGCATCTTGCTGGAACAGGTGGTGTAAAGGCATGAAGTTACTGATCTAACACAGAAGGATGTTCAGCATGTGGCTGGTGCATAGGACTACTTTTGGAAGCTAAGTTGTCAACGTTACACTGATATGTCAATGTGGCTAATTTTTCAATGGTAGATGTGGGGCAGTTGTGAGAAGGGAGAATTTAGATCTCCCAACTTCTTGTCAATTTTAACCTGTACCAAAAAACTAGGCCATACCTTTATGACCAAGATACCGAGAAATTCCAGCAATTGAAAATGGGCAGACAGGATGTTGCTCAGTAAACCAGAACACTAGCTGAGGAGACATTATTATTAAGATAATTATTAGTTATGTTTGGAAACTGCAAATTTTTATTGTGCTAAAGTTAGGTGCAGAATTTTAAGCAATTCTTTAGAACATTCCAGTGATTTGTCATTTATTTTTTTCCTGCAAAATTAAGTTACACAGAGTACTATACGGAACAGCCTATAATTGTAGTAAAGTTTAACAATAAGCAAAACTAGTGAGTGAAATTTAGTGCTTTATAGATATGTTCAGCTTCACTTGTATATTTATGTACTACACACTATGGTAGCATATAGATTGCTGCAGATTAGATTCCACGCTTGTTTGAATGTTATCTCATCGTGCCATTCTATTTTGAACTCAAAAGCATACCTCATCGTCCACATGGAACTCACCCACGCCTTATGTGTGTATTGCCCCTGCACATTTTTTATTGCACCACAAGGCACCAACAGCAGCAAGGAATTCCACATTTGTCACTCACTGAGATAAGCTATATAGTACAGTTACACAGAATATGAATTGCAGTATATTCCATGATGTAAAGTATCTCATATTAAAAATGTAAATGAACTTCCTTTACAGTAAGTCATGTTATGTATGTTTTTTTTTTTTTTGTTCATTCGGCTTGTTTGTTTACTCAATACATTTCTAAACTATATAAGGCACTTATACATTGTATCCTAGCTATACAGTGCAGCTTACTGAAGCACAGCCTAACATAGTGACACCATTGACAGTACTGCAGATATTGATCTGCTCCCACATTATATGGATATAAGAAATTTTACCTACATATGTCGGAACGTAGAAAGGCTATCCGAGTTCATCCGAGTCCATATCTTACTCAATTAAGTTTTTTCTCTAGCTCAGGATACATTATAGTAAGGCACACTCACTGCCATTCAAAGAAATTGCACTGATAAAATTTCTGCGCTAGTACATAAAGATAAAAATAGCAATAAAAATTGAACAACCATAATAAATGCCAGTGACAACTTAATTCACGTGGAAGAATTTTTTTTTTTTTTTATGTGAAGTTCTTACTGAATACTGAAACCAATGCCCTCATAGCCTCCCCTGATATTGCTGTATCAATGCAGGGGGGGACCCAAGCAGCACAATGTACTGAAAGTGGGGTGCAATAGGAGTGGTCGTCAGGTGTCTTATCTTTTTGTCGCTGTCTTTTTGACGTGCCGCGAACTTCAGAAGCAACCTTGATCCATCCGCCCACCCCTATTGCACCCGAGTTTCAGTACATTCCCAATCAGCACAATGTAC
>JARGYV010102428.1:0-12595 GCA_029532675.1 Ornithodoros moubata | reverse complement strand
ATACCCAGCCTCCCCTCGACGAGTCCAACAGTGCTTCGCTCGTTGCCCGCCAGTCGGGCGCTTATCGGAGCAAAGCCACCGAAACGGGAGATTGGAAAGAAGTGCCTATGACTGTACATGCTGCGGTACCTTTGAGCGTGGCGCGAACCCATGAGGAAAGGACGATGGTTCATGTGAACATGTAGGGCTGCAACACAACTCAGGAGAGCCCAAGAGCCTGATTAGTAGAGCCATCTGAAGGAGGCTGAGCAAAATACTAGATGACCGCAATCGAAGGCGGGTTCTTTGAAAGTGTAAACCGTCAGCTGTGGGGGCGCGAACTGTGACCATTTGCACTTGCTTGAGGTGCCAGAAGCCAAGGGTACCTATGCATGAATAAGTCGGTGTGCTTCTTGGGTTTAAGTAACTTTCGTGGATTAGCCTTGCGGCATTTTGTAGATTGTGCAGCGTAAAACATAGGTAGTGGTGTTTGTTATGCCCGAGCAGTCTGCCTGCCCAAGGTGGCAGC
Organism: Ornithodoros moubata; assembly: GCA_029532675.1. Classification (NCBI taxonomy): domain Eukaryota; kingdom Metazoa; phylum Arthropoda; class Arachnida; order Ixodida; family Argasidae; genus Ornithodoros; species Ornithodoros moubata. Next base: position 12,087 of record JARGYV010102428.1, on the reverse strand, counting down.
ATGAAGGCACAGGGACGCACTGCACTGTTCCCTGTAATTATGACAAATGCGTTTGGGACGCATGGGTCTAAATTTGGTGATTTCTTGTATAGGTACAAATGCTCTTCAAGCATGATTCACTAGGAAGAAACATCGACATCACCGTCGTCGAACTCGAAATCCTTAAAGTGCAACCCAAGGTGAGGTAGTCATCGTGACTGAGTGTCCTCGTTCATCTAGTGTGGCATTGCAACCCGATGAGAGGGCTGTTGCACTCATGTAACTGGTAACATCTCCAGTCGGCAATCAGAGGGATTTGGGTTCGAGTTTCACACAGTTGCCTTCAATAGCATAAGCGTACGCTCTCACGCGGCTATCACGCGATACAATCCTTATTCCGCGAAATATGGCAGTGACTGGCCATGCAAATGAATCCACGTACACGAACATGTAGGCCTCACATTGCCAAAGAGCACTGAAACCGAATAAATGTTTATGAAGCCCTTTTTCGTGTGATTTTTTCTTAGATAAATCTTTTGCAGGATCTTGTGCCCTCGGAGAACATCGACACATACCTCACAAACTTCTGCGTTTGGCAACATCATCGTAGGAAATCCTCAGTGTTGGGTTCTGCTCGGTGGGATCATGCATTGCTGTTATCAGGGTACATTCTTGCTTTACTGGATCCGAGTGAACGGGAAGTGTGACGACAAAACAATTCAATTTTTCTGTAGGATCAACATGTTTGTAGTGGACGAAAAGGGTATGAGGAAACGACACGTTGTAGGTACGTACAAGTCACTCTTAGGTAATATTCTGTGCTGGATATTCGAGGTATAATATTGAATGCTATTACAACATAATGGGCGAGCGTGTCGACTACTTCAATTATACAGATACAGATTCGCGACTTTACAAGCGGAACAGCGACATGATTTTTACAGATTGGTTTGGTACTTTCAGCAGTCATCGCGAATTGGGACCATTTGAAAAAAAAAAAAAAAAAAAACTGGCCGGGTGGGTGGGAATCCAGTCACTGTCGTCGTACTTGAAGTGTGGTTTGCTCCATACTTACGAGCATGAGGTGAAGTTCACTATACATTGAAATCCGCAGCAGCACAGCGAAATAACCTTTTTCAGACAAAGTTGCACGGGAAACGCTAGTTCTGATTGCTCGGGTAGAAAGCTACGAGGTAGTGGTAGTAGTAGTAGCAGCAGTTAATATGCAGTGTGGGGGCATATTTTCTTTAGCAAAGTTCTTAACCAATGTTTTTAGCTTGAATACCAACTCTACTCGTGTGTCCGCGGTCCCAGGTGCACAGTGAGGAATTGTTACCACCAAACTTTACTGTGAACAACTTGTAGGGCTGTCTTCTTTTTTTATGTGTAGGTCTTGCGCCTGTGAGTGGCATGTGTAATTCTCTGAACAGCTGCACCATCAGCGAGGGAACAAGCTTCCAAAGCGTTTACGTCGCTAGTCATGAAATGGGACACAGGTTAGTCCACAACACCTTTCTGCCGCGTCTGGGCTGCATAGTGAAAAGATGGTAAGGTTTTGGGCTAGCATTAGAGCACAGATGGGTTCACCATATATATTGAGATGCCTGGCGGAATGTTCGGGCTTTGAGTACAGTTACTGCAGTGCATCCTGTCCCTTCCAGCTTGGGCATGGAGCACGACGGGAAACAAGACGGCAACCCCTGTGACGTCGATAACTATGTCATGTCGCCTACGCTGGGGGCAGGAAAAACAACGTGGTCTCCATGTTCCAGACAGTATATGGAGAAATTCCTGAGGTCTCAAGCAGCGCATTGCGTTTTCAAGCAAGGGAATCCCGTTAACCTTCTGGGAAGAACTACTAAAAGGCTTCCAGGGGAGCAGTTCTCGCCGGACCAGCAATGTTCCTTGAGGTTTGGATCAATGAGCCGCCATTCAGTTCACCAGAAACTTGAGGTATTTCCTGTCACCAATAATGCACTATATCTGCTTTACATTCGAATAGTTTGTCTAATAGTTGATCTTGGTGTTATTCCGCTTGAGCTCTATTCAGGGAAACAAGCAGTATACAGCTCGTCTTAAATAGAACCTTAGTAGAGCATTATGTCTGCCACATTAGCCATAGTCTGTGCAAACGTGTGTCTGATATTTTCGTTCTCGATGTTGCGTTGTCGTTACCACGAGTGTTTTGTTCGCGGGATTTCACATGATGAAGTGCAGCATTACACGTCTTCTTTTTCTAGGACATGTGCAGGATGCTACGATGCGACACAAGCAGAGGCTTAACCCCTGTATCGTACGCCGCACATCCAGCTTTGGAAGGAACGCCGTGTGGTCATAGCAAGGTATTCAGACAGCCACCATAGGAGAACATCCAAGCAACCACATGCAACAAGAGGTAGATCCATATTTCAGTGTGGTTTTGCTGTTGACAGTGGTGTCGTGGAGGCAAGTGTGTCTCGAAGCAAGAGCTGGAACGCCGTTCCAAAGAACCTCCCATCCATGGAAGTTGGAGCGCTTGGAGCGCATTTGGACCCTGTCGCTCCGACTGCATCATACGAGGGGATTTTGCGTCTGTTGGCGTCCGAGTGTCAAGGCGCAGATGTGACGATCCCAGGTATGAAACGCGACCCTTCGTACGCATGTTTATGTAACCTTTGATCAATATCACGTTTCTGCTCAACAGGCCACAGAACGGTGGAAAATACTGCGAGGGGCCAGACAAGCGGGTGCAGATCTGCGACGCGTCGCAGGCAAGCACGGGTCTAGATGCACTCCAACGAATAACATTTCACAGCAGAAACTTCCATCTCTATAGGTGTGCACTGCATCCCGATCAAAGCAGGTCCTCGAAGACTTCATGCTGTCCATATGCAGACAGGCGTCTGTCCGCGACAACACAATCGAACCCCTCGGAACTCAGTTCCCCAGCAGAGACAGTGAGTACTGTTTTCCACCACTTGACAAAATGTTTGATTGCATGGTTGATAGAGGGCCTCTCCGCAGATTCACACTCCTGCTATGTATGGTGTCATAAACAAAACGGAGGCTACATGACCCACGGATGGCGTATCCCAGACGGGACACCGTGTTGGACTTACGGCCAACGTGGGAATCGGTACTGTGTTGATGGGGAATGCCAGGTACAAGTGTATTATCAGTTTTCTGCTATATCTCACGTGGCATAACATTCAACATGGTGCTACCCTGCATCGGCTTACAGGCATTTGACTGCAACGGCCGAAGCACGGAAGACGAGCTCCTAGAAGAGTGCGTGCGGACATCTGCAGCTCTGGTTCGCGCGCCTGCCGGATGGGGACCGTGGCATGCCGTCAGCGAGTGCCGACATTCTTGCTTGCTTGGTGGTTCCGGATTCCAGCTGGTTGCCAGAGAATGTAATTCAATGTACGCACGATGTATTTAATGTATGCGATGGTTGATTCAATCTGTTTCACATTCCATCCCCTCGTTCCAGTTCACGCTGCAGAGGCAAACGGGAGACCTTCAAGCTGTGCGACTCGACAACTAAGGTTTGTGAGCATGCCCCTATGTTGCACCTTGCATGCTCGTAATCTCCTATGGAGGCAACAAATGCGCACTTTTTTGCCTGTATTTTCAGAGGTTACCGGGTAACCCAACCCGGGTAATAGCGGCCATAGACGGGTCATTTTTAGGAATAGTGGACTGTTAGATAGTTGATTAGTACTGCAGTTCGTCTCCTTTCGTTTGATGCTTATGTACGACTAGAATTATGCTGTCCTGGAACACAGCACCGTACTTTCACTAATCCACTTGGTTTTCGTGAGAAAGCTTTGAGGGCGAAAAAAAGAAAGAAAAACTTGATCTCACAGACAGTTTTATTGGGGGCAATAGTCCTCACTCTGGAGTCCCACAGTGTTATTGTTACAACATGCACCGATGCTGACGTCGCTCCGCTCTCTACGTGCGCACTGTTTTGGTGCGATAGCGTCTAAGACACGTCTTCTTACAGTGCTCCAGCATAGTATCTGCCGATCAGTATGCCACGAAAGTCTGCGGGAAGTACCGAAGAAAGTACCCCAGCTTGCTGAGCGGCAGAGGACGTCAGCTTCCACCACAGCCAGGTAAAGATACAGACACAAATGAAAAACGTTCTGTAAGCAGCAAGGCATTTGTCTGTACGCAGGAAATGAAAATGTGGCATGTGTAGTAGCATGCCAGGATCGAGTCTGGCGGGAAACGCATTACCAGATGGACGTCTTTGAAGAAGGGCGGTTTCCCTTTGGCACAGACTGCAGTGGAGGTGATGGCAAAGCATACTGCATTGGTGGAGTGTGCCAGGTATGCGATAATACGACAGATTCAAGGTGCACGGCAGGGTATCTATATTGGGGGGAGGAGGAATATGTTTTTATTCATGATGGGAATGCCAGCCAGGAAATGGGGTTATATTGTTTTTAAGAGATTCTCTTGCCTTGTGTTTCAGAAATTTTCAAAAGAGGGCACACCTTTGGAAGATGGTATGTTGATAAAGCCCTTCACACGTAGTGTAGTAATCAGTGGGGTGCATGCTTTAGAAAGATGATATCATGACTATGTTACTTTGGCGACGTACACTACACACGTCTGTCAGTAGTGTTGTGTATGAATAGGTCGTCGACAGAAGTGAAATAGATTTGTACTCACTTGACAATAGCAAGCAGCGGAGTTACAGGACGGCTAAGACGATCAAGACGAAGCCGTGCTATTCTGCCTCAAGATGAATACAGAGCCGACATGCCATTGCAGCCCATCATTGAACCCTACCCACCATATTGGTGGCTTCAAACCAACGACACCTGGGCGAGAGTTAAACCCTTTCTGTGGAAAGTTTTGCTGTCTGACTGTTCGGCACCCTGTGGAGGAGGTACGGTGCGGCCTAGCTCTTTTACCTGGTACATACTTTTATTTGTGACTAGAGATGGATATTTGCAGGCATGTGCAACGTGACAATAATCTGTCAAGTAGACGGAAAACAGGTAGAAAGCGCCCTCTGTGATCCACGGCTAAGGCCGCCAATTGATGACGGGATCAGCCCTTGCAATACGCATCCGTGTACTGGAAGGTCAGTTCTTACAATATTTCCTCTTAGCTCATGTTGTTGAAGGTCCTTCGGGTGGTAAGAAACCTTATATGGCGAGAACTTTTTTATTGCGTCAGTTGGCACATGGAGCCTTGGGGTCCTTGTTCAGAGTCCTGTGGGCCACACAGTGCTAGACACCGTCGTGTCGTCTGTATACAGCCCGTGGGACAGTCCATCTTCTCCCTAGCCCATGACCCCAACTGTCCCCTTCCAGAACCTCCAAGAGTTGAGAAGTGCATCATGCCACCGTGTCCAGAAAAGTAAGACGATTTATAAAACTTAATTTGGTTCAGTTGTTAACAGCTGCAGCTCTAGCGTCTCTTTTAGTTAAACCGACGCCTGCCCTCTATGATTGAAAGCCAACGCGAGTGGCATCAGTTCTCTGGGTGAGACTGCCCCATGGATTCCTCGTGCAACGACAAGGAAGTTCGTTGTGAGAACGTACACCTCATACCGACTGCTAAGATTTTGCGTCTGCGGTTCGGTCAGTTTGGTACCCTATTTCCGGTTTTGCGGTTGTTGGTATCAATGAAGTGGGGTCACGAAAAGATGTCAGTGTACATCGTAAAACTTCAGTTTGCTGAGCAAACGTCGTCATCTTGGCCATCTATAACTTATTGTTGTGATGTTTATTTTACTTTACACTCCGCGAAAATAAAAACGAGAGGCATGACGTGCCTTGATATAACATCTTCAGAGCCGTTTTCAACTCAGTAGTAAAAATGGCGTTCATTTTGAGGCTTTGGAAAATGAGCAAAACCACATCCTCTTTTTTGGCGCGCTACACGGGCGAAATTCCGGCTGGCTCGATCGTCATGGCCATCACGCATATGGCGCCCACATTGCGAGTAATAAGTCGTCTGCTTATACGTGCTTACATGCAGTGGTATGAAATTTCCGGAAAGGCCACGCCATGAAGCTTTCAGCAATAGGGGTTCGAATGTTCCGTCTGATACAGAAACCAAGGCAGTTGAAATGTATCAAAAGAACTAGTTACTGGCGCTGAAGTGAGTCATGAGATACTGAGACTGCCGCGCTTAGACCAAGAAATCCACAACTCTACCACAAGTCCATGACTACCACAAAAAAGGTAAGACCTTACACAGCCCATTTGAATGAACTGTTATCGTTCCAGAGTTTCAAATTCTTGAATATTGGATATATGTCAAACACGAATGAATTGTCTGCAGAGCGACCAGCAAAGCGTTGTAGCGTCAGCACACCACATCGTCAGCTGAGTAATAATACTAACAATATCCGTCAGGCACATGAACATATATTTGCAACAACAATTAAATCTACAACTAATATCAAATTTGTTTAGGTTTCTGTAAAACTATAACACCAGCCAACTGGTCATTTTTATGAAGTTCTAGCTCCCTCTTGAGTGCTGACAACAATGTCCGAGGGTCTTTATGAGGCACTTCAGGACAGCCACATTGTCTGCGAATTTCCAGAGCCTGCAAAAAGTTGTACACCACAGAACTGAGTATTAGAGAAGTTGTTCCAAAGTAATGATCTTGCAACACGTAGCCTAATTGGAATGCATGCAGCATGGTTCACAGTCACTGATAATGTTTCTGTGGCAACGTGTCTAAACCACACTAAACCAACTTGGATTACCAATTTCGAAGATCCACAGGCAGCTTGAAAATGGACAGGACACTTGCTAAAGGAACAAATATTTTATGCTCTGTTTAACAAGTATTGTCCTGCTCCCAATTGAATTTTAGCAGCCGTATGAGTGCCCATATATTGTGCTCGAAGTAAATTCTTCAGTTGGCCATCCCCTATGTGCACACCTTATCATAAGACACTCGTCTCAAGTAAGGAGTTTACCTTATTCATGAGATTATCGAGATGTTCAGAGCGATGGTCATGGGTTGGGTGTGTTGAAAGAAATTCAACTGGTTGATTCTCCTGAGCCAAAAGGCTCATTTTGCTCCAGAAAGCACTGCTTTCTCGAACATCAAAGCATGCCTACAGAGACGAAACAGATGGGATTGTCATTCAAGTATCAGCCATGCAGTAGGAAAAAGAAATAAACGGAGAGTTTCAATACTTATGAGGCAAATATTACTGGGAAATGCTTTATCACTCACAAATTTTTTATGCTGAGGAATAGTTACAGCTACTAGACTCACTTTGGCTGCAAGCTGCAACCCAACTTCATCAGCTTCCAATTCTAGCTTACGACTGTAAGGCAGGTGTAGTAATATCTGCAATCATCAACAACAGGTGTGGTGCTTGAATCGTTGGCATGCCATAACAAAGTATATTATAGGTATATATCTACTTATATCTACACACCGGACATACTGACTACTACGTCTATGAAATCTTTGGGTTCACAGTGATATGAGATACTTTCCATATTATCATCAGCAGATAAGTTTGTCTCAGGCAACACAAGTGAAGATACTCACATTGACTACTTTGTGGAAAAACCAGTGGGCAACTACAGCAATTCCATCCGTTGGCATTACTGCCCAGATTGCAGCCAGAAATACAATAATAACAAGATCCAAGAGATGTGCATAGCTGACTTGTTCTGCCTAAAACAGATGATAGCACCAAGTTTTCTTGCAGTTTTTATGGTAAAGCAATGTGAGCGGTAGCTACCTCAAAAGGTCACTGCTTACCCCGTGGCCCAGAACGCAATGAGCCATCTCGTGTGCGAGAACATTGCCAAGTTGGTCGTCATTTTGACAGATGTCCAACATCCCTCGGAAGACGAAGATGTGACCACTCTATAAGAGCAATTGAAATGACGTTTTTGCTGACATGAAGACACTTCACTCACAGGGAGCACAAAGGCGTTCTGTAGTGGCAGCTGGATGACCGAAATGGACCAGGACATGGCGTGTATCGTGTCCATATCACGGTTGCCATGGAGAAGCTGGTTTGCAACGCGAGTCACACGTGCATACGCAGGGTGGAACGAGGGCAGGAGATGGCTCTTGAACATCTCGTATTGCTGTACACGTTTAGAAATCAGACTTCTTGATTCGGACAAATTCAGAGCTTACCATTTGAAACTCAAAATCTGATATCTTTCGAAACTGCTCCGCAGTAAACGCGACAAAGCGTCGTCTGTGGGTGATGGGGGTTTCTTGAATATGGGAGACATAGTAGATGCTTCCTCCTGCTGCGAATATGCAGCAGGTAACTGAATGATGGAGTAAATGTTGGCATCTATATCAGAACGTACAGATCGATAGCACACCGTCGACACTGTCGACTCACCGGCAATACTTATTTTATTTCTTTTCGCTGCGCCGATGAAGTAGTCTTTTTTGTTCCGTGGCAGGCTGCGCCACCAATTTCGGAAACCCCTGAAAGTACGAAGGCGCAAAGTAGATCGTGGGATGTTGTGGCATCATGCTTTTCAAGATTTTTTTTTTTTTTTCTGATCAATCAGAGCGTTAGGATTCATATTACTCACCGTCCAGTCAGGACAGCTAATCCTTTAGTTAACTGCTTTGCAATCAATAACACAGCCGGGTGAATGTATCGTGGTGGTGTAGTTCGAAATCCCGCGGCTCTTTCATTTAACCTCAGACCATTCAAAGTGTACGGACTCTGGTGGTTTATTAGTTGTGCACACACAGTTCTTGCGGCACCACTGATTATACGTAACATTACAGTTTTTCAAATAAGTGAGACTATATACCGAAATACACGGGAATCGACCGCACAAATCGTATGCGCATGTGGATCATTTGGAGGATGAACGGCGTGTCTAGATGTCACCTTCATCCAAACAAACAGGGTTGCCAGATGAAATGAAGCTACGGACGTCGGGAATCCCGAAGTCGGAGAAACTCGCCCAGCTCTTTGGTTGGGCTGATGTAAGCGTCAACGAAGCAGCTTTCATTTAGAGAACTTAACAGTTCACGACGACTCAGAAATGCGCATTAGGTTCGATAGTTATGTGATTACGTCATAGTTAGTACTTATGTGCGTAGGGACGTGCTATCGTTATCGCCCGATGTTTACTCCTGGACGTGGGGGAAATCACAAGACAAGCCGACTGCTCGGCATATAACGGTACACCACCACCACCTGTGAAAAACATAGCGTATAGCTGTTCCGCTGTTTGTGCAGTTACTAGTGTACGCCAGTATGACCTACATTCTTCCATCCTTGTAAGGTAGCAATAAAAGTAATACAGCATGTCCCAGCTGCCTTGGGGCCAGTAATGTAAAAATTCGGAAAGCAGATTACCTGATACAAACGATTAAAAATCTTTAAAAATAAAAAAGTATTTATTTATTAGTATGTATTAAATTATGTTACTTATGGTAATCAATTTTTTTAAAAACTTTCTTGCTTGAATATTGAAGGTGATAAAATATAAAACATTCCTGCAAAGTCCCGCGACAATTGGCCGGGTTGTTTCCTTTTAAATGAAGCGCTCCGCAAAGCGTAGGGCTTGCCCTCCGGAGGAGGAAGGCTGTGACGTCAACGCTACTTTTGACACACATGTCCCTCTGACGGCATAACGTAGTGCTGCCATGCCAGTTTGCACATCATTCGAATTCATTTGTATTTTGTAAAGTAATTTTGATGTTCTGCGGTTTCTGACTAATAATTAAAGCCATTGACTCGTTTAATGATGTTGCTAAACTTTTCTACCATGAACCTACAGGTGATTCGCGCCCTTAAATCACCAGTAGCCAGAAATTCGAAGCACGAGCCACGATCTCGTTTCCGTTTTTGGTGGTGGCGGTTACGTGTTTCCGCTAGAATATGGCGGCTCCCATGAAGGAGCATCCGGCGAGAGGAAAGGCATTTTCGAAACTAAATTAAAACAACAGCGATGGCGTTTCCAGCTGTAAGATTGATGCGTGTCATTTATTGCCTTCAGGACTTTCACTGCAAGTGAAAATCAAACAGTTGACTCGTGAGATGTCACAGGCGCTTTAAAATGGTTATGTTTAAATTATGCGAAGACAGCAGTATTGTCGTCATTCATTGTAGTTTTCTATAAAGTTGTGACTAAACATACTGTACCGTAGGACATTGTATATTTGTCGCCTTAGTGCTTGCGGTCAAAAAGCCAGACAGATTTTGCTTCGTTCGGTTTACTTGGTACTAAAAATGACTTTCACCGGGTCACTGTCCTACTAGCTAAGATGTGCTCGCTTTTTTCGTGTCGCGCCAACGACACGTGTTATGATTTCACGTTTCAAGACAGTTCCTGACGGCAGCAATGACACGGAATTCGCCACTTAGTAACATACACAAGATAATATGACGGAGAGAGCGGGTATACTGCGAAAAAGAAACGACAGTTACTACCAGGACGCTGTATGGCCGAGTTCCCCCATATCTCCATAACGATGACAGCGTGTCATAATTTCGCTCGACCTTATCCTTGATACAGAGGAAATTACCTCATGTAAAGCCCTATACACAGCTGGGTCCGCGATCAGATATAAGGGCTCGATCCACCTACTGTGTTACACATCGCATACACCTCACTGGCCTACATTAAATGCTGCTTCTTGGTATTATTCTCCAAAAGTTTCCTCTGCGCATGCCAGATATAATGTGGTGCAACGCCCCAGCCCCAGGCGCTGTCCCCACGTCGTCTGATAAGGAAAAAGTGCATCTCGTGTAGGGGGCGCCCTGTCTTCAGGGCAGTAATTAGTCGGCGAGAGGCGCATCGGCAGAGTACTTACGTTGGCCCCAATAGTAAGCACCGTAGCTGCCAAAGGCAGATCTGCGTTTATAACAGTGCACTTTCTTGCTGGTGAGCCGGCCCCTTTACTCATCGTGCATTTGCCCCCCTTTTCTGTGATGATTATCTCTTGCGTTTCATTCTGATAAGGAACCATGGATGGCACGTTCCTTTGTGCTGCAAGGACGCGACTCATATGTGGGGTACAGCAAAAGTGGCGTTGGGTATTCGCAGTGGCGCATTCGTTGCTTTTTAGTGGGGCCTCCAAGCAGCGTAGAAGTTTCAGGGAGAGATACACCATAGCTGTCGATGCGACAAACACGTGTCCTAATAGTATGGCAATAAAGATCAACGTTATAAATGAGCTCGTCTGTACAAGTGGTGCCCACGCACTCAGCAACCACCTCGCCACGGATTGGCTAATCGATCCTGACTAAATTCCTTTGAACAGTGAAAGCGCCTAGTGTTAATCGTAGCAGAAATAATAATAATTGGTGGGCTTACGTCGAAAGACACTGTGATCATGAGCGACGCCACAGGGTAGGACCGTGGACTAGCGGAAATAAAATAATGGCTTAGCCAATGGCTAGAGTGAATTGCGTGGCCACAAGGACATACTAAAGTGACAGATGCCACAAGGTCGGGTCATTGCTCAAGGAAGCATTTCCTTGAGAAGACAGGCATGGTCGGCCGGGACTTGTCACGATAATTCAGAAGGATATGCACGGTAGAAATATGTTCCACAGCGTGACTTTTGAGGTATTCGACATCGCGTCCTCAAGAGGCTCGAAAAGGTCGGCGACAAACGTGCGTTCTTCATTCCTCAATAAACCCATTGGGTCAGCCTTGCGACCGCACGTGTTGTTGTTTTGGGGGTATGTGGCCCCCTTTCCTGCCACTCCCACATTCCGTTGGTGGCGAAGACCCTCGGACATTGAGCGCCCTTCGTGGCGGTCTTGCCTGATGCCATTCCTTCACCCGACGTCCAATACACCCAGAACGGCGAGAAGATAAATGGTTGAGGCCTGACCAGCAGAAAACGAGATTGCTCTGTGTCGAACCATAACAAAGCGGGAGAGATATACATATACTACAAGCGGCCATTTACAAAGCGAAGCGGACACACCTGTAGGCGTGCTGAACGTCACCTTTTGACCAAGCTTTGAGATGGAACCAACAGCGTTTTCCGAACACACGACGAAACAGGATGCAAGATGTCAATTGGTTCGCCTACACTCTAAAAACAGAACTTCACCGCATAACACGACGATGACCAATCGCCATTCCGAAAGATATCTTTTCCTGACCCTATTTGCTGGAAATG
>JARGYV010102426.1:0-11901 GCA_029532675.1 Ornithodoros moubata | reverse complement strand
GGGACATTTCAACGCGTCCACCCTCAAGTCACCTTTTCCCACATCTCTGTTGTATTCCAGCTGGATCGATGTTGCTTTTGCTCCTGCTCGATGGATGTCGAAATGGTAGACAACGCTCTTTGGCCACCTGTCTGTGGGTCCACCTACAAGGACTGTCGCGCCACTGACGGCTCTGACAGGTCCAGTGACAAGGTCGGTCCGCTTGTCGGAATTAACCCACACAGTCAGGAAAAAGATTCACGAGACTACGCTCAGGCCCAAAAGTGACGACTATACGTGCTACGCCAGTATCAACAAAGCCTGGAAGTGAGCTGCAAACGAAAAAGAAGAAGAAAAAAAAAAAAAAAAAAAGAAGGCGAGAAGTCATAAGCGAATGTTTGGAAACGCAGCACCGCACTGGGCTCTGACAGCCTAAACTACGAAACAATCAGGATCACCCTTCTGGGGCTATAGCTCTTGGCTCATAGGAGTAATGTCTACACTGTAGCTCAAACCTGTAAAAATTCCGAGGACAGCAGAATAATTCCAAGCACTAACTTCGGCGGAGGAGGTCGAACACTTTATGCAAGACAGGGAGCTCTCCAGGGTGGAAGAAGTGAAATTAGAAGTGGTACACTCAGCGCAAGAGTTGAGACGGCTGTTGATAAAAATATATAATAATGATTTCTGGGTTTACGTCGCGAGACAACTAAGATCATCTAAGATCTAAGATCATCAACTAAGACAACAAGACGGCTGTTGAGTAAGCTGGCATTCCGCGTTCAGTTTTCTTCTGCGAAAACCTGACACTGTACAGGAAATCGCTTCTAGGGCAAGCCAGAACAATAGCCCATGATAAACAATATCAGCACACATCCGACATAAAAAAAGGACATCACTGCCCTTCATTCAACATCACATTCATGATGTGATAGTACATAAGTTTGGTGAAGTCCGTCACGAATGAGTTTGCCAACCTATACGCTGAGAACTGTAGATGTAACTGTATGGTAACATGGACTGTATTCGATGCTCAGTTTCCTCATAATGAAGAGGGGAGCTCTGTAACATAAAGAGAGGCCACTCTCAACCCATAAGCATTATTAGCCACTTCTTCGAGCAGAAGAGCCTGCAATGCGACCATTGTACAGCTATCTGAAGCTGGGTTCAGTGGTACAAACAACAGCCCCTATGGATGGCCTGAGAGACAGCGATAGATTGAAAGGCTACAATTACGCGCGCGTTCTTGAAGCCGATGATAACAACGGTCTTTTTTTTTTCAGTCGAGATGCTTACCTTGAGAAATGCGAGTCATCCATAAGACGCAAGATGCACGAATGAAGATGGACCCTAAGCGTTCCATAACGTCCCCGCCGCTGAAGGGACACTTTTCGTTCTGACAAAATGTACCCGGATGCAGCTCATAGCGTGGCTCCCGTTGAATCCACTTCCCGGTAAAAGTTGCCACTATAGTGTTTACCACAAAGGGACAAAAACAGCGCGCGGAGGACATTCGCCATTGCTCAATGAAAAGCGTGTTGATGTTTCGTTGGCATGGCAACCGGTTCGCCCTTTCCATTCGCTTCCTGGAGCGTTGCATATGACAAGCCTCATCGCGAGTGTCATCGGAACAGCTTTCCGTGCGTGGGGGGGGAGGGGNGGAGGAAAGAAAGGACAAAGCCGTGGGACCCCTCTGGCGGTCACATGTGTCAAAACCGCCATTACGTCTTGTTCAAAATGTTCTAGCGTGTTGAGAGTATCGCTATTTCTAGGCATGTTTCTACGTGTCTGGAATAGAATAAACAAGCGAGTCAGCAGCAATGACTCGGAAGCCTATATCACAAGTCACTCCATCTAAGAAAGGAACCAGTAACGAAGAAAGAAAAAAAAATGGTTAGATTAACATCGTAAAACAAGGTACGTTATCACACGAGAAATCTGTTGCGTTCTGTGTAGCATCCGTTACGCACAGAGGTTCAACAAACCAACCACCCGAGTAGAAGCACTAAGCAGCACTGTCTTGTAGAAACATGGCACAGGCCAAACACTCCGGCCTGTGAGACACGGGTCCAAGGCAAGAGATCTGGCTCGATATCTAAGATTGCTGAGTAAGGCCCACCACTGAGCACCAATAGGATGTGATGATTCGAATCACTTGAGGGCCGAATACAACCCACCTGCAAGCGTTCCTATTCAGTTCCCATTACGGAGAGCAACAGCTACGGCAAAAGTCTTGTCTCCGCCTTTTCGATGCATCATATTTGACCCAAGAATGGGATAAACCAATATCTGGCTTTACAGGTAGCCTGGCCAGTTTTCACGCTATGCATATGCAGACGAAAATATCATCGCGGCCACGACACGGGGCAGCTGCAGAAGCATCCCTACTTTATTACGAGGCGCGTACTTTATAGAAGGCACATTAATGGCAAAGCTGCTTCAACACGAAAAGCAACAAAAGCTTCTCTTGTCTGCTCTTCATTGATACCGTAGCAGCGAACATTAAACAAGTTAGTTCGTGCTACTATATAGTAACAAAGCAAGGCACTACATTTCGGTCACGTAGTGGTTCTCGCATCCGGTCGTCGAAGAGGAAAGTTATCCCAACTTGGTTTCTTCTATTTTTTGATAGATCACAAAGAAGGATGTATATTAGGGGCACTGAAATGCCCTGTTTCCTTTGCCACATTTACATTTCGGACGACATGAACCGGCTGATTGCTAACATGGGTTCCACAACTCAATGGTGGTTTCTGAAAATGAAGCTGGAAGACGATCGATGAGGCTATGCACTTGTCTCCGACTCTTGCTATCGCTTGGTTGGGTTTCGTAATGCAAAATGCAATGTCATCGGTATACGTGCGAGTGGTTTTCGGATGCCTTCTTCGCTTTCGAGTTATGCTCTCGATAAAGCGATAACGTGAAAATAAACCCGTGAAATTAAACCCGTTGGCTATTGGGCGCCTGCTAAGAACGCCTGCAAAGGTTAAAAAGAGCCTGACGCCCAGTAATTATTGTCCCGTTGTAGTAGCTACGAGAATGACAAAGGGAAGGCAAAACGCTGCTAATGCAGTGAAATTCCACGAGATTAGCAGCATTCACTGGACCTTTGTTGTTGTCCAGCAGAGTATTTTAATTTCCGTAGTAAAAAGTTTATGAGGCGATTTTATAGAATGAGACACACAAGAAGAAAGGAAAAATCCCTTACACAAAAGGGACGGTGAATACGCGCCAATCATGGCTACCTAAAGAGAAGATGGAATGATAGTCCAAAGCGGTCATTCTACAAAAATGCATGATGCAAGCGACTCCGCCTCGCCACTCGAAGCGATATCCTTCACTGTGTCTGACTATCCATTAGGGGAGCCCAGCTAAATCTCTCCTCAAGAAATTATTCCAACAAAAAGTGGTGAATAGCATGAGTGATATGAGCCATTGCACGAGCCGTGAGCTCAATCGGTGGACATAAAACGTCCATTTCGCCATCATGACCTGGTATGACCAATATGAGCGATGGGCTTGCCACCAATTATATTTCACGTTCCGTCGTTACGTGGATGCAACCTTTCAAGACGACGACGACTCATATTAGTCACTGTTTCGTGGCGTCCGAATTGGCAGAGTTTATGACTTGACACGTACGCGGCAGAATCAACGCATTCTGAAGACACTCAAAGCAGCGATCGAGTTCTGATTCCAACAGGGTTCCAATATATTACGACACTCTTGTAATAAATGGAATTGACGTGAGGAAGAAGCTTTTGTCCCTTGATTTATCTCTCCTTGTTTATCTCTCATTTATCTTCTTTGGCCGACTAATATGTATTGCTCGTACTTTTTGCACACTTCAAATCAAATCGGGATTTTTCCATAACGAATACAGGCCCATATTGGTTCCACCGATTCCTCGTGAACATCCTTCCACGGCACTTGCACTGCTGTCGAGCACAGGAGCGGAAGCGAATATTCTACTACTTCAGGGGCCACGAGCTTTTATTAGCGAATTCCATTTACGTTGCCTGTACCTAATACATGTTGTGTCGCTGTCATTGCAAATGTTATTCTCTTGTATGTGATAGGCCACCATATACTTGGATTATTCATTTCTGCATTATTATGAGACTGCCTTGTACCTCGCCGGCCCTTTATGACATTGTGTTCTATTATATTTGAACAAAAATAAAAGAAATGAAATCAGTCATTTGCTTTATTCACTAAGCACAATGGCGGTCAATCCTATATATATTTGATGATGTCGAACACGACGTTGGCGAATGCCGAGACTAACAAGCGCCTATTTCTGGCGGCCGAAGAAGTTGGCTGCAGCTATTATGACGCGAACAAAGACATTCTTTCAACTGCCGTCTTCATGAGAGTACTTAGCGCAGTTGTAAGAGCCGCTAGAATTGAGAAGCACTTTGGAATACTGTCACCCTCATGAAGCAGGTGAGTCCATGTGCCATGACCAGCAGAAGTTCGCATGTGCATTCCCGCAACACTATGTAGTCGAGGCTTGTCCAGCACTAGAAGACATTCCTACACTTGTGACTGCCATATATGCTAATGAGGGTTCCAGCACAGTGTAATTCAAAGTTCTCCCAAGTGCGACGAGCACGATTCCCCCGTCTGTCTGTCTCGCCCTCCCCGTTTCCCTTATGCCGATTCCCCCTCACTTTTCCCCCCGCAGTAGCGTTCGTAGGACTCTGAAAATCTCTCCAAAAGAGGAGCATGACAGAATTAACAAGTCTGTTAGAATCTAGTCAAGGTCCTTCGTTTTCAGACTGTTTATTATATATTTATTTGGATAATGCAGATCAAAGTGACACAATCAAATGTCCAATATCTTGGTCACTGGACCGTTCTTTCGGTCCACTCCAAGGTAATGCTGTGCGTTCTCTTCGGTAATGCTGCGTGGTTTGGAATACTAACTGGCAGGCCATCTACCAATTGGTATCGCCATGCCTCTAAATATTCAAAACTTTGGAAAGCTGGTTTCAACGACGATAACATGCGGTGCTACTTTTTTAAGCTGGGAGAATCCTTGTTTACTATATTGGGCAAAATTCGTATTGCCGGCTCTCATATAATTCGCCCTCATTCATGACTACAGGCAAAATTATCTAAAAAGAGGTGACTACTCCCACAGTGCCATGCGCAAGTCCCTTTGTACAGGTCCCTTTGAGGGCGGGGAAAACAAGCTGGGGCAATCGTGGAGACGATACGGGGGCGTTGAAATCGGGGGAATCGTGCACCACCCGCGACGTTTGTCCTGGGAAAATCTTGGACATCGAGACCCCACGAGAATCGTTTACATCCCATCCATATACACGAAAGCAGTTGTTAACGGACAAAGGCCGGCAGACATAAAAGAAAAGGTACGTGGTATTTCATGGCGAGCTGCGTTCCAGAATGTCACAGTAACGAAGCTCTTTGTATTCTCTGATCAATTCGTTGCATTAGGTTAAAGAAATGCCATCAATGTGTAGTCGCCGCTTGGGAGTTTTTTCGTGTGAGCTAAAGTGGATGCTACGACGACAAGTCCTGCGTCTCTAGTCAGCTTGCAGTGAAACAGATAGGTCCTCTAATATATATCCAGTGCAGGGTATCAGAATACAGGATCGGTCTCCAGATTGGGCATTCGTTCCTTTTTGCCCACACGTCCTGTAAGGTCTTCTAAAACCTTCTGAAAAGTGGCTGGATGCGTTAACAGGTGAAGTGAGGAGAAGGCATTCGCTCCTGGAAGTAGCCTTTCCCACCGGGATGTTAATTAGCTTAGACGTTCCCTAACAAGAATGGCTCCGGGAAACATTGTTACATCATTCTTTACTCCCCACTATTTTAATATAAACAAGTTTTAATTTCACGATGCGACTTTCTCAAAGGTAATGAAGCACAGATCGACTGCGCCAGGGAGCAAATCTTTTTGGAAACGTTTTTCAGCACCGAACCGCCATCGCTACGTCTCCCTTCTGACTTTAGCATACCGCCCTCTGTTACCACTCGACATTACTTCGGACATCCAATGTTGTCATTGTCATACCTGACGTGCATCGTTCTATTCAAAAGCGCCTGCCCCATTGACAACTATCCTATTGCCATGCCATTAACCAACGTGCCTAACCTCCCAACTGTGTGTTTCTTTTCCCTCAGAAAGAGCGCGCTTCGACAGCACGCATGCGAGCCTCACATGCATGCGTCACAAGCGAGCGTCAAATAGAGTGGGACAATGAAAGGAGGAAGTCATCGCAAATGACATCATCCATAAAGTTTACGTGGACTTTGGAGCAGCTAGCGAGGACGAAGTTGATCGTCGCTGCCCTTCACTGCATTCGCTGCGGTCACCACCTTTGCCGGTAGGTTATTGAAGGAGACGCAATGCACCCAGAGTGCTCCAGCTGCTTTCCGAAGAGCGTCATATGCACAGGAGGACCCTGTATTTTTATAAAATCGCCATTTTGTCATATGCAACGTCATTATGCGTCACGGATGTCGCCACGACCCGCAATTGGCAGGACCGCAGGTCGTCTGCTTTGTCCACCGTTGGTTTTATTATTTCCTAGCGGAAATCCTCCAATGGTTGCTGTCAAGGGTGCTCAAATCAATCAACAGTTTTTTTATAAGTCATCTGGAATAATGTACCACCTGTGAATCGTACCACTCCTTCGGCATTTAAAAACGAAGGTCGATGGCATCTGTCTAACTATAACCTTTCTAATGTATCACTTCAACGAATTTAGAACAAAATCTGAAATAGCCGTATGCAACATTAAAGCGCATTCTGGCCCGTTTAGTATCGGAATTGGCTCCGGAACGATTTTGCTTAGAAACAGAATTCCACGCAAGAGGAGGGCGCCGCCAATTTCCCCTTCACATTATCCGCTACGTACACGATGACGTAGGACCACGACTGCCCCAACATTCCTAGATCCCAAGAAACTGGTCCTTTGGGACTTTTGACTGGGCCTTTGTGGCAGTACTGCGAGCGAACAGAAAATGTTCCGGCTAGCTACATATGAATGACTGCGTCATTGAGAGAGCATCTTGTAACCCACTGGCGGCGCCAATTTTGAAGGAAAGTGGGGACAGCCAGTGGATGATTAGCCACTTCCGGGGTAGGCGACGACGTTTCATATTCTAGAACAATGCACATCGTAAAAAGGACGACCGTGGCTAGCAAGCAGCTCCAATCGGTTCAACGAGGCGTGGCTTCCGGAGAGGAAACGGGTCGCGGATGATCCTTCTGGGCTCGCATCGCACTTATCACTCACCCCTTCAATACTGAAAGGCATTACATCCAACATGGCGCTCAGCAGGTCCAGAATTATTCCTCAGCTACCTATCATTACATTAGCAGCATGTTCAACTCCATGGCTTTGAATAAAATACGGCGTGCCACAAGGTTCGACACCGCTCTTATTTCTTTTGCACATAAAGGACATTCCAAATAATTCAAATACTCCGGAGACAGTCATGTATGCGGACGATACCAGCATTTCCTTTGCTTGTGTATCGCGCGAAACTGTCGTTCAGAACTATTTCGAATGTCTATCGAAATGGCTGGCGAGCAATAGGTTGACGCTGAACACGACCAAGACTAAATACGCAATATTTCTCCCAAGAAACAAAGGGAGGGATTTTTGTTTACTATAATAATGAGACAACTGAAACTGCTGGGAGTGTGGAATAAGCACATGAACGCTGTCAGAAACAGTCGGGGCCATTGGGCACGCAGGGGATATGTTACCAAAGTAGCTGGAGCGATATTTTGCACTGATGCAATCGAAGCTGCACTATGGCCTACACCGAAAAACAGATCACAACAACAACAACAACAACATAAATACAATGATTATGACTGGGGCTATTCGCCACTTTGCCAGTGACACACTACCCCATTGCTTCTGGAAACAGATCACAATAAATTACATGTACTCCAAATGTTAGTGCGCAACATGAGAAATGCTTCCAGCCTTGCCCACCCGCGGGCGCTCAAAAAAAAAAAAAAAAAAAAAAACAGTAACTAACGGCGCAAAATTATTCACTTACAGGTTATGTGCATACAGTACATTTACAATTTCATGAAATGGGGATCATTAAGTGTGATTAGTGGCTGTTTACCCAAATACCTTTCAGTCATGGGTTTCAGTCTATGCGCTATAATGGTACCAGATTTTCTCAGCAACGTGGGCTAGTTGATAGAAAATAGCACGGTGCTTGCAAAAAGCCCCTTTGAACGGGTGGTTTGCGTGCAAAGTTTCTCTACTGCAGAGCAGCAGATGTCTCTTTTCAGTTCAGTTATGTTGCTCTATTGTCATACAAGGTTCCAGTTCCCTTTTAAAGATCAAAGTAAACGGGAGCAAATATTGAAAAAGGAAATGGGATTTATCCAATGTAATTTTCCTCTTAAGTGAGGTCACCAGTTTTCAGTGTCTGTACAGTGAGGTCTTCAGTGCAGGTAACAAACATCTTTCATATATGGATGTATTTCGGTTCAGTGAACTGTAAAGAGCCCTCGTCAAGCTTTGCCTTTTGCACCGGTGTTCCTGTTCTTGGAACGCAATAGAAAAAATTGGGGACCTCCAACAGTTCCTTGTATTTCGGAGAGGTATAAAAAGAGGTGAAACCATTGTATTTCTACGTGTTGCCACGCATAAGGTGCAATCAGGAATAGCTGAGAATGCGGTGCAAAGTACGAGGTGTGCAAATCAAGTAGTGAGACAGCGTTTCTTACCAGATGGCATTCAAGTAACCGCACTCCCTCGTAGCAATTGTCTTGGGAAGGCGCGCAACGTTGGAGACGAGTTTCCACTCTTCAGAGCAGTTCTGGAGCCCAAATGCTGAAATCTCCTTCCTCTGCTCAGTTAATGTTTGCTACTGTCCCGAAATAACGTCCTTTGAGGTTGCGGGGAAAAGGTCCCATCACGTCACAATCTGCCGAGGCACAAACAGGCAGTAAGCGTACCGGGGGTAAGCCGCTCCGTGGTTTTGCTTTCTGGCATACCGGACAAGTCTGCACATAGTTGTGTCCTGCCTCATTCCGAGCCACGTTCTAATACGACACAACTTTTCATAATTTTTCTCGTTCGCTATTGTGACCTGCCAAGGCCGGGTCACGGAAATGACGCATGAAAGACTTGCGCCAACTTCCGTGGCACTGCGACTTTGAACGGGGAAGTTCTCATTGTATTCCGCCTGTGATAAGTACCTGAGCAAGATGCCATCGTCGTCCAAAAGATAGGAGTCGCGCTCTGTCCCGGTGCCGGCTGAGTCTTCTTCAGCTAGCCATCGCGACACCCGCTGGCAAAGGCCGACTGTCTAGTAACCACCGAACCCCAGGCCATGGTGTCCCACGCTAGCTGTGCTGCTGCCAGGAGTTGGTTAGGCGGGTCCTCACCTTCCTCCTGTAGGGGCGCACGAGACAGTGCATCCGTCACGACGTTCGTAGAACCCCTCCTGTACTGAACACTGAACGAGTAGCCTTGGAGCTTCAGGGCCCATCTGGCCCTGAAAGGGGAAATTTCCGACGATTCAGGGTGTCCCTATCCGTCCTGGGACAAGTCCAGGACCAACTTCTGTTGCGAGACGAAATCCGTGCCCAGAATAACGGGCATAGCCATTCCAGGGAGGTAGATGAAGCGCTCGTTTTCCATCAAAGCGCAGCCCGACTGTGACAACGGTTGGTGCGGCGATGACGTCACTGGACGCAGAGTGACATCTGCTGTTACACATGCTGCGCCTGGCAGTGCTTGTAAACAACATCACCGATAAGGGAGAGAGTTGCTCCTGTATCGATAAGGGCCGTGCAAACTTTGCCCAAGATACGAACGGCGATATGCGGCTCCTGGTCCTGAAGATTATTCCAGACAGATAGAACGGTAGGAGCAAAAACGTCTCCTGTTCTTATCCCGCTGCTTATAGTCAACGTATTCAGGGATGCTGATAGCTGCTGCTTGCCGACTATCGCAGCTAATTGCCGACGTCACAGGGTGAGCTGTACATGGGCGTCGGCGATGATTGTTTCCCGAGCACAGTCAATCCTTGTTTTATGAACCCTCGGTTTATGAACGCCGCCACAAACTTTTCCCGTGTATTTTGCCCTCGTTTTATGAACCTTGATATCCGAAGTATGAACGGATCATCAGGAAACGGACCCAGAGTACCCAAGCCTCTCTGACCTCGATTTATGAAGAGGGCCTGGGCTCCTGGACGCCTGCGCCAGGGTAAAGGTCAACGGACTTGAACCAGAGTGCCTCAATGGAGATTTAAAAAAAAGTGAAGGTCAAGCAAGCAGTGTCGCACAGCCACTACGTTGCAGAAAGGCGATTCACAATTTACTGGGAAGGACCATTCAAATTCTGACCAGGAATTGGTTGTCAGTTTAGACTTTGTGCCCCAGATGAAAACATCTTGTGGTTCCAGGACAAAGCGGTCGGACTAAAGTCGTTATCTGTCGTGTTACAACGGGAAACAAAGGGAGAAGGGACTACGGATTGTTAAGTTAACGTTTTCATGAGCGAGTTTCTGTCGTTTCCTTTAAACGGAATAAACTCAGTAGAAAGTATTGTGCAATATGCAATTACAAAGTGTTTCACAAAATAGAACGTATTGTAAGAGATATCCTGTGGTTTTATTATCTGTTTTTGTTCCGCACACTTTCGACCTCGATTTACGAATCCCTCGATTTATGAACGATTTTTCGAGAAACGAATTGTGTTCATAAATCAAGGGTTGACTGTATACATATCTGGGGACTGACCTTTGCCTTGAGCAGTCTGGACATAAATGGCGCGGGCTTCCGCAAGTCCAACATCCTGTGGGCGTTAGGGGACGCAGGATTTGCTGTCCCCGGGGTCGTTGCTCCAGTGAAGAGTTGGGTTGGCCACGTCCATGGTGCAGTGGCGGTCTGTCAAGACCCGTTGCAGCCGGTGTCGACCTCCGTGCATTTACGAAGGGGTCCAGTGCTCGGCGAGATGACACTACGCTGTAAGAAGGGCGGTATGGCTCATCCATTCAAGTTGAATGCAGGCACTCCGCCGAGGTTATCCCCGTCGAACGCGCACAACGCGGTCCTAACGCCTGGTATGGCGAAGGCGGGGACCGATATTCCAGTTCTGCCAGGAGGTCTGCTTGTATGGTACGGGCCTCCGGTGCCATCGCTTCCAAGTTATGAAAGTGATGGGCTCGTAGATAGGGCCGCAAGCGTGGGTGGTACTGACGGATAGCTCTTGCCACCTTCTGCGCCTCTGTTGCATTGGGGTCAGCTCTTCCATACAACTACTGAAGGCCAGTTCCTCAAGGGTACGATATTCCTAGGACGGAGGCAACGACCAGCGCAATTTGCAGGATGCGTCTCATCAACGACTCCTCCGATATTCCCATTGCGGTCTGATGGGTGGCAAAGTCCTCCAAGAAGTTGGCCACATCGGGACACCCAGAATAGGTGGGGACCGGTACGTCGAGACATAGAGGCGCCTGTTCCTGCGTTGGCCCAATGATGAACCCAGGTCCTCCGTGTCCGTGACAGGAGCTGCGTCATGGAGGCGGCGTCGGGCTGCGGCATCGCAGAATGTGCAGATGCCTGACCAGCGGAAGTCCGGAAGGTGCCTTCTCCTTCTGACCAGCGAAGGTTACGGCAAGCACACACGCCTTAGCAGGTTCCAACTTCCATGGCCACCGTCCACGATTTTTCATCTTGGGAAGAGAGAAAGT
Source organism: Ornithodoros moubata (assembly GCA_029532675.1). Classification (NCBI taxonomy): domain Eukaryota; kingdom Metazoa; phylum Arthropoda; class Arachnida; order Ixodida; family Argasidae; genus Ornithodoros; species Ornithodoros moubata. Next base: position 213 of record JARGYV010102426.1, on the reverse strand, counting down.
CACAAGGACTCAAGCTGGGCGAATACGGGGGCTGAGGAGCCACAGGAATGTTTCGACGAACCAAAAACGCATTAATGAGGAACGGTTGTTGTCGTTGCTGGCCTTCCGCTGGGAGATTTGCCATGGATTGATTCCTTCCTTCTGAATATGCATTAAACTACCTGAAATCCAGGGTCCCTGACGAAACATTGTCTCCATATGCCTGCAGAAGGG
>JARGYV010102406.1:0-12039 GCA_029532675.1 Ornithodoros moubata | reverse complement strand
GTTCATGGTGCAAGAAGTGAGTTCATGGTGCAAGAAGTGAGTTCATGGTGCAAGAAGTGAGTTCATGGTGCAAGAAGTGAGTTCATGGTGCACTTAGCAATATGCAGCACCAACCAAAAATTCACACATTCCATCAACATACCTGACTTATCCCCCAAATCTTCCAGTCTTTCACCCCTTTCCAGAATTTTTTCTATGTTTCCTTTCATGATGTTGGAGACTTCATCCACTTGAAACTGTACCCTACAAATGTAGAGCATGGCATTAGGTATGGAGAAAAGACACTACGCCTTTTCAATAAAAAAAAGTTCACATCAAGAATTCTGCAAATGGGCCTATACTACAAAAACTGCATGAAATATTCCAGCTGATTTTGTATGAATGTACTAATACTACTACATGCCTAAACAGATTCAGAGCATTGGTTTCGATATGAATGCAGTACTGAGGTAATCTCATTACACATAATTTCTGTATACACAAATACATCAAAGGAGACCTATCAGAAAATCTTTGTGAAAGGCTTTTCCAGGCTTTCCCATTCCTACTTTGAATCGATCTCAATAAGCTTGTTAGTCGAATGTTGTTCATGTCTCTCCTTGTTTTTTCATAATTCAATGTGCAAAATAAGCAAAGTTCCCTTGCACATTCTCTGTATGACACTATCTTGGAAACTGCATCACAAAATACTACCTTCTGAGCTTCTTGTCTTGCACACTGAGGGTTTTGCTACTTGCTGATGGTCCTCTATGAAGGAATGAAAAGTTTGCTGTAATACATCCGACAAACATGCCAAAGACAAATATGTCATTCTTGACGCCCAAAAGTGGGAAAGATCAATTGGTACCTACTTCAGAAAGAAGTCCTCATCCTCACCAAGCAATTTCTCCTGTGTTATAAAAGTACAGCATCGGGTAACATAAATAACATAAATTATATTTTGCTGAAAAAGCTGCTCACCCGCTCTGTGTCATCAGCTTCTGATACATCCTCTTCTGACAGGTACCTCCTGAACTTTGGCGGCATCCCCACTAATCTGTGCCGAAGGGCAAACATAAAGTGTGACTCATAACAAACAATAATCTCTGGGCCTTTCTTTTTTTTTTTTTTTTTTTTTGNTTTGCTTTGTTAATATGTAACAACAGAAGAGGAAACAACTTAAAGTTTCTCATAATAAGTATTTACCTTGAGGACACGACATCAAATACTTTCAGTTTACAACTCTATTGTCACTATCAAGTAAAAGATGGCACAACTCGATTGCTCGGCAGTGTGTATATGATGAACATACGTTTTCTTAAGGCAGTGTGAGAAGGCACCCCTTGCATGTAATGCAATACCCAAAATCGCTGTCTTTGTCGTGCATTAAAGATTACTTATGTTGTACCTGATTGGAAAGCAATCACGAGACGGTTGATCCCGAAACTGGAGTGACAAGATGAACCTGTCAGGGGAGCACGAAGTGCTGCTCGTGTTACATTTTCGCCCACATGTGGTTTGCACCACACCACCCTACCCTGGACAGAAAAGACGGTTCATATGGACATGTATACATAAAGGTCAAGTAAGTGAAAGCAAAGCAATAGGTAACGATAGCCAAACATTAAACAAAACAGTCAATTTCAACACGAACCTATGTGGCGGTACGAAAACGGGCCTCCTTGGACTGGATTGCTATGGCTCGTGGCTGCACAGTGCATTGTTGTTTGACTAGTTAGCCACGTACTGAAAAGCGGCAGACCAGCAGAGATGACGTTCACCAGAAATATACACAAACACAAAGCTGGCTTTTCCCTTGATTTATCAATTTTACACGTTTGCCCAGTATAGTCTCAGTTTTACCGACAAGTGGTAAGCGGAAGCAATGCGCCAGCGTCACCTGGCAAGAGGCAAATACCATCGCCCACTCTGTGCGACAGTACGTGAAAGTATGTGGAACAGCGCGCAATTCAACCCACTGACAAGTCAGTACCTCTTCTTAATACCACAAATATGAAGAAAAAAGACCAAAGCCCAACCCGAAGAACAAATTCAATGCGACCATTGGCTCCGATGGACGTTTATTGACGAAACACCCTTCGCCAACAGCGAGAAGGCGGACCAGTCGCAAGTTCAATTCATCTGTAAAATTCACGAGAAATCCAAACATACGAAGAGACAAGTACGAACTCATAACTAAAGTGAGAAAGAATCTAAGCAACAAGTCAGGGCGCTCGAGGGAAAAAAAAAAAAAAATAGAAACGTGCGAGGAGAGCAAAACACATTCGGCAATAATCGAAACAATGTCCCGAGAGTCAGCTCGATCACACAGGAGGAACAATTACTAAGGGCGGCTCTCTAAAGAAATGAAGAAACAGCCAAAGAAACCATAGCCAGCTCCTTAGCAGCGCACTCGACTAACACAAAGGGAGCGAGCACGACGACGTGCATACAAAGCACATAAATAAACCTCTGGGTGCCTAGAGACGGCTAGGACGCGTTCTAAAAAACCTCGGACTTTTGTGGGTAGAGGATATTTAGGTCACGGTTGCTCATTCATAAGACAGCCACTACTATTAAGCCTCACAGACTCAGTTACGCTCACCACGTGAGTCTTGGATCCCCCATATGAGCCATTCCCTGGATGAACAACTTCGCCAAAAATACTGGCGGTTACTAAGGTACAGGGAGCATCTTAAACAAGAGCTCGGATGTGCATAGTGGTGGTTGGTTCGTGAGCTGGCCTTACACAAACCACGAGGCATTCCGCACATTTCCCTCTCCTGTGCCATATCTTTTCCCTTCCCTGTGGTGCAACAAGGCCCCATAATTCAGCAGGTGGACCGAATCTTACGCTCATGTCACCACATTCCAGACCCCACAAGGAAAGAAAAATGAAAATTGTTTTACTTACACCAGTTATACCAGTTTTTTTTTTTTGTTTTTTTTTTTTTCATCAGTTATGCCATGTCACACCTAAACAAGTCACATTATTTATTTTATCGCGCTTTACAGGCTATTTGCATTATGGACATTTTACTTCCTTACACTTTTGTAAACGTAGTGCTCTTAGTTATGTTTGCAGTGGGATTGATAAATATGTCAAAATTCTGAATGATTTTGATTCCGCCACTCTTCTTGCCACCGTTTCTTACATTTCCATCGTTGATACTGTAGGAAAAGGACGCTGGTGACGTCTTTTTGCCATGTTTAGCTTTCTGCTTATTAGGCAGCAGCAGCATACTTTCATGCAGAGAAAGCAGCTGAGCCGTCATGGCGTAGGCATCTTTCGACTTCACTTCCAGCATTGTTGTTAGATAGGGTACAGTGTCATCTTTTGTATCCTCGAAGACCGATGGCACCATGGTTAACACAACAGGTTCTTCTGTATTGTTTGTTTGCTTTGCATTCACTGTAGCAAGTATGGCGTCCCCTTCCACCTTCTCTGCAGTTTCAGGCAGGATTGATTGGCGTTCGTAAGAGTCCACCGTCGTTGTCACTCTTTCGTGAACCATTTCCTTAGTGGAAGGCACCAAGGTCGTAACATTTTCTGCTTTTGTTTCTTCGGGCGCTCTATCGACTATTGCAAATTCCTGTGTTGCCAACGTTACCAACATGGAGCTCGAAACTGTAGTTATCTCTGTGAATGATGTGGTGGGCGCGAAATCGTGGAGGGCTGAACTTGATGAGTTGTCATAGGCTAGAGGTCCAGACGTGGATAACATAGATGCCATTGTCTCTGCTTCTGTGGCGTGACTTGCCATGTCATCAAATGTCTCTTTAACGTTTTCCTCAGTTGCTGACTGTTTCAAGACTTCTACAGATTCATACGAAGTATCCCTGTGTACAGCTCCGGTAGTAGTGTACGTCTCTATTGACGCCACTGTAGGTGTCTCCTCAGGAGCCGGAGGAGAACTTGTGTAGCTTGCTGTTGACACCGCTGCAGGTACCTCCTTCAGGTTCGGGTGAGTTCCTATGTCGGTTTTTACTGATGTTTCAAGTACCTCCTCGGCAAACCGACGGGTATCGGTGTAGGTTTCTGTCAGTGTTATTGTAGGTGACCTTTCTGTAGGTACAGTTGAAAAGTTTGGAGTATGCAACATGTTGTGCATCTTCCACGAGACGTCTCGCTGTTGAACTGTTCCAGACAGATACCCAACATTTAACAGAGTTGTATCGTCAGCAGGGACAGCGGGGCTCTGTGGTCGCGATGTCGGTGTCGACTTATGGGTTGCATCGTCACTTTCAGGGTCACCTTCTAAAGCGGTAATAGTTGAAGGTGGGATCACTGAGAAACCATTCGTGTAGCTGAATCCAGGCGTACTTCCTATATTGACCGTGGGGGTAAATTCTTTTTGTTTGGGGGAGTATCTGCCGACGAAAATAGTTGCGTCAGCCGAAGTTACGTGCATGGACGTGGTTGACTTTGCTCTTTAAGAAAAAGAAATCACAATGTTATTAACAGGAAATGTCAATGGGTAGAAGTTTCCATTCATATTCCAGTCTTATAGCATTAACTCGGATTCAAGGGTAAGAACACACGCCATTGCTAAATGCTAAGATAAAACAGACCTTTAGCGCGAGCCAGACAAAGTCTAATAGCATTCTCTTAATCGCTCAAATATGAGGGAAAAGAAAGAAAGTAGAAATTAATGAGTTTGCGTGATAACCGCCTTTCCAATATGTTTACGATAAGGGTTGCCTCGTGGCACAGACAATCGATTTAGCATTAATAATACTTAGGGTAGTCTTACGTGGAAAGTGAAAGGCTGGAGCCCATCAGCAGCCACAACAGAAAATTCATCTCCAGAGTTCTCTGCAAGTGTTAAAGAGGTAATAAGATCATAGAAGATAAAGCATATGAGCCAATACACTGCCTGCACCAGTCTGTAGTTTCTTGTTACAATTTACATAGTTATATCGACACATGGGTGTCACCTGTGTGCTTTTGAGACATCCGAGTAAGCAGCCTTCGGCAGTCACTGGGGAAGCGTGTTAGTTCGGCTCAAGTGGAAGAGTACTAGACCGTCAATTTAGAAGGTCTGGGTTCTAGTTTTACAGCATTTTCATTGACTTCATTCTTTCACTGCAGGCGAAACAGATTAGTTTTTTTTTTTTTTTTTTTTTGCACGTAACATTCACTCTCTATATATTTAATGGAAGCCCAACTCAATCCTGTCCTGTCAACGATCATAGTTGTCTCATGGTAATTCGCGTGCACGCTTCTGATTTCGGCCTTCTGTGCGCCCACTACTGATATACAACAAAGAAGTTTTCACAATGAAACAGTGTTGCTTTGCGTAACCTGTGTACACCTACCACGCGAAGCTTCGTTGACTTTGAAATAACGAATACTCGGACTAAACAGATCACTAACATCTCTATCGCTGTCTTGTGTCCATGGGATGACTTTTTCTTGAGGCCCAAGATGCTGAAGAGCAACTGATTGAAATGTACTGTCATTAAAAGAACACAGACGATAACATACAGACAGCAGGTTTTACTAACATTTTATGTGGTACGAGTTCATGTTCATTTTTGTTTCTTTTCTGCTTGATTCATCCTAGCAGGTTTTCCTACTTGCTTTCGCTCAGTCCACTGACAGGAGTGCAAAAAGCCCTGACACAACATACACAAACTATTGAGAGAGTACATACCTGTGTTTACCAGTCGAGAACCGAGGTGCAACTGAAGAGCAGTCGGAAATGGCATGGGGGACTTTCTCAACCCATTAGAGAGTCCTCATACATGGTACTCAAAGGATCCCTCTCCCTTCTCAAAGACCGCAGGCACAGCCTTACAATGCGAGACCATGACCTTCACATGCCAGCGCAAAATGGGCTTGGGACTGTCAACGATGCTTGACAAAGCCTTACGATACTTATCTGTTGGTGGCCGTATTCAAAGTGCCAGACACAGCGGCGTGCAGCCTCCCAGTTTCCGTGAAAATGAATTTGCCAACAACTGAACAACAAGGAAGGACCACGAAGACCGAGGAGGTCTCTGCGCATTGTATTTCCGAAGATGTTTGGAGGAAGCTTGCACGGTCATGCAGCATCAGGACCGTCAATGAACTTGTAATGAATATTTATCAGCAAGCAGCAGCAGCAATACGCAACAAAAGAAAAAGGTAGCTTGAAAACTAAACTCCAATTTCCATATACTTCCTTATAAGTGCTGCGAACCAACTGCAGCTCTGAGTGTGACACACACACGTGTCGAAGGTGGAGGACTGGAGGATGGAGTGCATCTACGCCACATCAGATATATCTAGAACAAATTCGTAAACTGTAGCCATGACTCCCGTAACATGTGTCTACTTTTGCCTACGGAACGTGGCAGAGATGAGTAGTTTATTCGTACTTAAAAGCATTTCTGACGGGTCCCATATAGAAGGGCATGACCTAATGATGACCTCTGACGGCTAAAACAGGTAATAAAATCGCCAACAGACGATGTGCGCATTAATTCTTAGTAACTAATATAGTCCAATCAGCTGGCGCGAAGGGGATATTTGCGATGGTAGTGGTCACAACATTGATCCATGAGAACACCGTCCACTCTGAAGCCCCCAGGCCACTCGAACTTAACACCAGTATGTCGGTCCCGAAAGTCTCTGAGAAGATAAGAACAACGCGATTTTTCCAGCCGCACTGATCGCAGATCGGGACTGCTCTGGCATAAAGAGGCAAGACCTACGCCTGTTACGTAGGTCCGTACCAAACACACAACCTGCAGGCTCAGTGGTGCTCGCTTCTCGAGTGACATTAAATGAGAGTCGTTGACATTCGAATGTCCAATGTAGAGTTCTTCAAGCTGATGCAGGTTTGCGAAACTTTGAAAGTCACTCACGTCGAGCTTAGTGCCTTCAACGTTGATCACACGGAGCGCGGGGCTACACAAAGTCATATCCTGTATACTGATGCTAGAGTTCAAGAATGGACAACCATCTAGATACACTTCTTGTAGGTAAGGCATGGCAGGCCAAGGTATTGAAGGTCCTAATGCCTTGGACTTCTCATCGTTTACGAAAAAACAGCTTCCGAGATCCAAAATTGTGATACTGGTGGCCCTTTCCTGTTGCTTTGTAAACACCAGAAGTGTCTTGATATCTATGACACTGCCTCGTAGGCTAAGGGAGTTGAGACGGGGCGGGAAGTCTTGCAGCTTCACTCTCTGTTTACGATGGCAAGCTAGGAAGTTGATGTCTTGCAGGATGAGGGTTCGCAGGTTAGGGCAGATCTTTTTTATGCGTCGAATGGTCTTGGAAATCATGATAGATTTCGATGCCTGGGTGAGGTTGAGCAGCTGGAGGTTGTGGCCGGGCAAAATTCGGTGTATTTTTAGGAAATCCTTGATAGTCATCGATGTAATGCTGCAAGTGTCGCTAGAAGGCGTTACTGTTGGTTGCGGTTCGGTGACCGCCGCATACCCCTGCGGAAGAGATATCAGTTTAGATATATCAGCCTTGCCCGATGTTACCGAAGAAATTTACACAAACCTGAAGAACTCCGCCAGCAGAATATCAGTCAAGTCAGTGAATAACTAGAGAATAGCGATAGCAAACAAATAGCGAGCAAGTGAATACCTCGAAACAAACGTAGACGAAGGAAATCGCCAATTCAAGGCCACAGTAGGCTAGTAGTCCAATTCGACATTGCTGGACTGTAGTCGAATGCCGTCAAATTTCGCTACATTTCAACCACCATGCCAAGGTGCAAATGATGATCTTTAATGTGTGCGCGGAAGTACACAGACAACTTTGTGCAAAAAAAACAGTCAACTGATTCGTCGCACACTATGAGCAGTTTCACAAAATTCACTCCGAGAGCTAGATATATGCGGAAACAATCATACTTACATGAGTGCGTGACGTCTCATTTCTTTCTATGCGAGCTTCCTTGTCACTGCCTCTGCGTCGGCCTAAGAAGGCTTTTACTACAGACACTATGTTGGCTTGCAGCACACTCACAACAGGAGGAGCACTCATGGCGTCAACGTATGCATGCACTTGACTACACCTGAAAACTACAGACGTTTCCTTCCGGATTTTGTTGCTTCACACGCTGTGGGCCGTGATTCGATGTAGCTTTGGAGGCGGATCCTGTGTCCAGGGTTGTCTGCTCGTTGGCTGCTCAACTTTCCGTTACGCGCTTATCGATAGCGTGTTTGTTTTATCTTTTAACCCAGCTATGGTAACAAAAATACCCTCCGATCTTAACTTACGTCGTCGACGGCGCAGCCTAAGATAATAGACGGGCGCAGAACGCTTGATAGCTGGGTTGTATCATGTGTGGCTGGTGTCAGTCTCTGATGACGCGGTTATTTCACTTCGCGGTAAGAAGACAAAACGAAAACATCGCCACATCGGTGTCTGGTTAAAAGCTACTGAAAAGCGGAATGTTGGCGCTCCGCCACTTCATGCGTTGCGTAGTTTAACAAGAAGCTGTGAACGCTTGACGTAGATTCTGATTGTTGCAGAGTGAAGCAAGTGATGAAGCGAAAATCACGAAAACGACGAGGTATGCTGGTGCCGAAGCGTGAACGAGGACACCTCCAGTAATTGGCTTTACTACACTACTATTTCTACGGTTTCATAATCAATTATTTGGCGTTTTAAGACCCTTTGTGGGGACAGCCAGCCTCAAGTGCACTTCGATATAATCGCTATCTTCTCTGTTTTGTAGTAATTCTTCTCGGGCCGTTACTTTAGGGTTTCGTATATATTAAAACAAACGAACAAACAAAAACACAGAATAATCCTATCCGAAACAGACGGAAAAACTGTTCCGAAGATTCAGAAACACACGCGTACAACTCATAGCGCCACCATTCGTCGTGGTCCCAGTAAACTGAGGCTTTGATGAAGATATCATTCAGCGAGCGAAGAAACTGTCACAGCCAGAGCCCCACAGCTGCCAACGGAACACGCACTTGCAATGCTATGATAGCGTGTTGCACGACTTTCGATTTTCCACGAGGTCGTGTGGTGTCTAGACTTTGACAAACGCGACACGACAGATCAATATCAACATTTGCGACGAAAATTTTCTGGACGCCTAAGAATATATGTAGATGTATAAGGTCTTGGTCTATTATCGATAACGGGCAATTTGTCTCCGTCCCTGGCTCTGCATGGCACGACGCGTTTGGAGCACGAAAACAGCGTTTCCGATCGCTTTTCAATGTGATGTCGCTGGAAACGACACCCTTCTAGATGTCAGCATAGATGTTTGACACGGGGCGACGTATGCAACACTGTAAGAACGGGACACACTGGAACGGTTCTGAACTTCAAACAATTACCTTCCGTGAGTTCCTTAAACATAAGAGAGATATGAGTTCGTCTGGATGAATAACGAACGGGTTATAATTACCTTAGTTATGTAGCTATAATGAGAAGGAAAATAACTTGTTTTCCCTGCATTTCCTAGCCTATGCCTGCGTTGGCAAATGACGACTGCGCGCTGTTCTATATTACGCTCGAGAAGGAGGAACTGGAAGGTGAAATCCCACCATAGCAAGAACTTATTGTCATTCATAAAAAAATCGGAACGTCTTCAGATCTAACACACTAGGTAATTTAGAACATTGATTGGTTCTGACCAATCTGCTTTGAGGATAACGGCTCAACAACAAGCAGGAGAAGAAGAAGAACAAACTTTACTCTAACGGCTTCCTCGAGCATTCATTCTTTTAGAGCCCAAGCAAGTTTGACCGCTTTGATTGCAGGACTTCCGGTTAGACTTTCAATGCAATAGTTTGAATCACGATGGAGAAATTTCACGAAACAGACGATGCTTTACGTGAGGGGTAAGTGTGCAAGTTAACGCAAGTTTCAGCGTCAAGCATTTTCCACCCGTGGGAAGTTTTTATCACCGGTTTCAGTCACCCGTGCAGATGACACATTATAACTACAAAGTTTCGACCAAATGTTACACCAGCAAGATATGCATACTTTTACAGATTTCTTTGTGATATTTCAGCAGAGCACGAGAAGGACGCCGTTTGCAAGCTAAAAAGTTGGTGTGCCTATTTGTCATTGTGGGCCCCGGCCTGGTGGCAGTTATGCTGGGAGTGTTCGCAGCACAGAAAAGCAGCACCGGCAATGCGGAAACCCTGAAAGGTACTTGGCGCTTGCATATTCACCTTACAAGACATGCTTTGCATGAGGCTTCGCGTACCCAATTTTTTTATGTGCGTCATTCCAGGGTAACGATATCTCGCCCCATCTAAAAACGACAACTGTATTAGCACGACCTCAATCTGAGGCCAATCGGATGTATAAATAACAACCATCTTGCTTCAAAACCCGCCCATAAATTTGTAAAATCGGACAGGATGAGTACAACGGGTCAATTGTGCATAAAAAATAATAGTAATAATAATAACCCTGGCACCTCTCTGAGCGACTGCGCTAAACTTTCGATTGTGTATAACCATAAGCGTATAGTCAGCTTGCTCTCAAACAGCGTGCAAAACGCATAGTCAAATGTAAAAGCGCCATTAAGAAGAAAGTTCCTTCATTTCTGATACGAGCACGTTTTCTTGCATCAAATGTCTGTATTACGACCAGTTGTGCAATCACTTGGCGAGGAACATGTCTTGAGATGACCTACAATTGGATGCGAATGATAGTTGCTTGCACACGGCCAGGTTTTTAGGTCCCTCTATATTGTTTTCCTACATGATTGTTTACCTTTTCCGTTGTCCCCGTTTAAGTTCTAGTTTCATTGCCCAAATTTTATTCATCTATTTATTTATTATTATTTTTACATTTGTTTTCTTACAGTCAGGGTCGGCAAGAGAAATTACGGGCCCCGGGGATGAGTCCTCGTTTGCGCCAGGGACCGAGTGGTTCCTGGCGCAATCTGTCCGGCGCTGGGTCGGGCGGACCCTCAGAGCGCCCCGGGCCTCCATCCCCGGCTGACCCACCCCTCTCGCCGGCCCTGCTTACAGTACCCTAGAGGTGATGTGAATACTTGCTTTGCAAGTTCGTCTCTGTTTCCCTTTTTTCGCTTCCATCACTTTTAAATACACATACATCTTTCGCACGTCACAGGTTTCAAGGCAATGAATAACTATTCCACCGCCGAAGTGACGGAAAGAATAAACAGTCCGGCTGGACCAACACCTTCAGCTCGAGATCTCGGGGCGGAGAATTTCTATGACGAGGTTCGCCATGAACTAGAAAACAATGTAAGCCATCCGCGCACTTACCATGTTGCACTACTGCAGATCACTATAAGCTCCCTCCCCCTTTCCCCTAAGACGGCACAAGAGTGTACATCGAGTAAATGGATTGAATCTCGTCTGTGTATTTGTGGGATACAAGTAGTTTGGATGCGAATATTTACTGCATAGTTTCATCAGAAGAATATCATTGAAAATCCGCGGAATTTAATGTACTTTTTTACACTACAGCTACAGCATTGTTAGCGTATCTTACGACAACATAGCTGAGCAAAGCTCACGATACAAATGCCTGTAATCCCCAATCATTCACGATGTCAGCACCTATGTCTTAAAAGTTGCGGACTCCATATGCGGAACTGGCGACTTGAGACAGCTGGATCGTCAGTAATGCAGTGCGAGTTTGTATGTGCGTATGAATGATGATTTAAGTAACCCTCTGTAGTCTAACAAGATTTTAAAAGAACGAGACGCGATCATGGCACTTATGCAATCTACAGCCGCTTGCCTTAGAAGTTGAGAGCAGACGCAGAGAGCCAGAAGTACTCGCTCAAGAGCTACAAGCTTCTATGTCAACATCTGGACCAGGATCTGCTGCCCTAACACTTTTAGGGACGGGTTCTCCTTCACCAGGTATGAGCTATACATTCCTGGAGGGGAGCCTGTTGGACCTACCTTGGGACATTTCCGTTATCTAGTAACTAAAATGGTCTATTCCTGATAAACCGAAGTATGTCTGTTTATGTAGTAGAGTAGATATTCATACAAAACTTTTTAACGCCATTGGTTCGTTCACTACCGGAAAAACTTTATATTAAAAGTATACATGCATAATACCCAGGGCCGGCGAGAGGGAGGGGGGGGGGG
>JARGYV010102394.1:0-11083 GCA_029532675.1 Ornithodoros moubata | reverse complement strand
GGGGGAGGTAAACATTGTTACTGGCACCGTGTGTCGGAGATTTCCGGCGCACGTCAAAAGATCCCCAGGTGGTCTAAATTATCCCCAGTCCTACCCCTGTGGGGGTGCACCATGCCGCCAAGCAGGCAGGCAGACCGCCACCTCTGCAACAAATTCTTCTTCTTCTGAGAATTAAAATGATATAAGCGTGTGTATCTTTACAGTCTGAAGAGCAGATTTTCACTTGATGAACGTGGCGAGCACTAGTTATAGTCCAGGATTTCCATTGACCTGGTCTGCATATCGATTGGGTGGATAGGCTCGCCAGAGGGACCTTATAAAGGGCGATTCAAACTTAACTCATCTTAACTAAAATTTAGCTATTCAGCGGAGCCATTGCTCGCGCTCGTTTAAGGGCCCTCACAGGGTAAAGCCTGCGGACATTGATAGTGCACGGGACCAACCTGTGTTAAAGATGTATCACCCGTCTCCAGGGGCTATGGACTAACCTTTTTTTGTATCGAAGAACTGAGTTCAAACGCAAATATTTTGCCTCCATCCTTGTGACCAGTGAGATAGACAAAAGCGTCGTGATCCAGTGTCACATTTGGCTGAAAGTAACGCACATCTTCTCCGTTCATGCAGTGCTGAAAAACAAAGTAGGTGTACATAGGCGCATACAAGCGGACAGCAGGTAGTGCTTCAACAGAATTCGTAAAGAAGGAAAAGAGAATGCGAAGAAGAAAAAGAAATACGCAATGCTCGGGTAACGTAGACACGTCATTTGACGTGTGGAAACTAAAACTGGAAAGTGAGGTCTTCGTCGCTTGTGTGCCTGGAATCATTTCCGATCGGATAATGGGAAAATTGTACGAACCTCCAACTGACAGGAATTTATTGCTTAAAATTTTATTCTATCCACCTTCTATAAATTCATTTTCCTTTTCTGAAGAGTACTTATGACGGATTAATCCAAGTACACCCACAGTAGTTTTCGTGTTGGAAAAGACATTGCTGAAATATATGAATGAATTTGATCACTTCTGTGTTCGTACAGTGGCGCAAAGTGTTAGCAGCAGCTGCTTCTTTGTGCTGTTACGAGTACGTGCGCCTTCGATCTCTAGTACTTCTTTAGTACTTCTCTGATACAAATATAGCTTACAGTGTCGTGCAGTGCACCAAGGACAGAGCGTGCGCAACTCTTGGCCTTGCCCAGTCGAACCGCGCGGTCCTCCAGCTCGTTATGGAAGACTGTAACACGCATGCAGAGTGACATGGGGAGGACCTCAAGCATATACGAAGGTAAGTTCACGGTCTTTCGGAATGTAAGCGCGTCCACCTGAAGCAGGACAAGTGCGAAGAAACCAGACATTACACAAAGGTCCCTTTCAATGAATGTAGTCCATGCTGTTCAACTGATTGATACTACACTATTAGGTACTACATTGCTGCTCTTCGATCTGGTCTCTTTTCTCTTCAGCCTAGACTATAGATACAGCTTGGTGAACTCACGAAAGAAGGCTGGTCAGTTAGTGGAGGATTTTTCCACACTGTGACAGCGTTGGACACACACCCGCCATCACTCTTGCTGAAGTTACGGAAGTCCGACGTTTGGAAGAGAACAATGTTCGGCTCCACATCGCTGAAAGAGTAACGAGGAATCTTGATGTGCTCCCGAAGCATGGCGTCACAGCACGGCAAGTACCTCACCGGCTTCTACTCTTGTTAATGAATCGCTTCGCTGTCCCTACTTGGACCAGTTTTGTGACTTATGTTGCTTGATGTTTTTGCTAAAGAGACGGGCAAAACTAACCCAACAAGTCGGTTGAAGTGATCCCTCATGACGCCATTTGTGTCTGCTTTTCCTTTGTAAAGCGGCGCTACGCCTACGAAGATCAGGGGAACCTCTTCTGATGACGAATTGCGGAATTTATTTTGATGAACTCTCAGAACCTGGAACGAACGGAACCACAGACGATCAGCTAATTGACAGAAAGCAGAATACAGTATCCCACTAGAAAGTACGAGTCTTTCTAGTAGCATACGCGAATTTCACGTATTCTGTTTCTTAAAATTCTGTACGCACACTTTGACCATATTCCGTTACTTGTCAGTGGTAGGGTTTAATCAGGAGTGTGCAAGAGACATTGGCGTTGGGTGAAAAACGGGCCCGTTTCGGTTTTTGGGTACCCTATACGGTGTACTAGCTCACCTTCAGTAGGTCGACGAGATCTTGAATATACTCATCATCTGTCTCTGCTGTGATTGTTGCTCCAAGACAGCCGTAGTGCCTGACTTTATTGTTCCAGTGAGATTGGATGACATTTTCGCCCACTGGAGTCTTCAGGTTCTCCAAGCTCTTTGATCGTGATCTGAAGAGACGGCATGCTTGAGTAAGTTAGAGTTAGTTTATGATGTCGTCGCATCTTATGTGAACAATTACATAAACCCGCAGACAACGACTGGCACTTCACACACTAAATCTAGAGCGCTGTGATAGGGACACTCTCAAACTACGCATTAGGTGCTACGGGAGCAGGGCTCCACACGCATGGTTTCCCACGCTATTGGCTTGCGGTAAGCACTCAAATCGGACATCAGCAGCTCCGGCTATACTCTCACTTCAGCTTTTCCATGTTCACGAACATTACAAATGCAGTCACACAATTTCGAATGAAGTACAGTGTTTCGATCGAAATGTTCAAACCCTTTCCAACGATCGCGCGACCTATGCTAATTTTCTACTGACTTCACGAATGACGTTTCTTCAGTTTCTTCGTCACAGAACGGCTTTTCGCGCAGGCATATCCAGCTTACTGTTCTGCAATGTCTAGGCCGAAAAGAGTTGACGCATATGACTGCGCCATTTCAATAAAAGCTTTCAAGTGAGTCCCTTCTGCCGTTGCGAAGCTGTAAGTAGGGTTCTGGAACACGATGAGGTCACACAAGCCGTCCGGTGGATTGTTGCGTTTTCCAGGATACATGGTTGCACAGAGAAGGATCTTCGAGCTGAGCGCTGAAAGGGGAGGGAAACCATAGCACGAAACCACAAGTCACGATCACCGGCCACAACGATAATCTTTATTCAAGTAAGTAAGCGGGAAAAAGCTACTGACTACAGCGTCCAAGTCGACTACCCGTAACGCTAGCTATGCATCGATAGTTATCGTTATCACAATAGCACCGTATCGTTGAGGACCATATAAGTCGAAACGTATCCATGCAGCCATTGGTTGTCGCATCTAACTGCGTAGGTGGCACTCTGCAAAGCCACTACTTACCTTTTGAGACTCCTGTGTACTGCCGGTGCGTGGTTGGACCTGCAAGAGTCGAAATCTCTCATAAACGCTCAGGGTGGAGGTGACTGGCACTGATGCCACCTTCTGTTTGTTCAAACCGTTAGTATTTGCATGTACTTTAGGTGAAAACGAAAATTGGATGCCAGTAAACATAAACTTACCCGCTCCACTAATCGGTAGGTTACTTGCGTCGTCGCCTCCTGGGCCCTCTCCGGTATCGGGCGAACCTAAATCAAATTTGACAGGTTTGGCACAGAGTACGAGACCAGTAAAAGTTTTCAACTTGTGCTTGACAGCCATCTACAGGTTCTTACAACGCACAGTGTTGGTCAATGACGGGGGTGCGAATATTCGAAGCTTTGAAATGTCGTTAAAATATATCGTGTTCGATTCGATTTACAGTCGAGAAGTGCAGACTGAGTGTATTCGGGTCCCTTTCGAATAACCAATGACGTCATTCACGAAACCAAGCATGTATAAATTTATTCTAGCGTGGTCTTCACTTCGTGCCTAGACACAGAATGCAGTTCAGGAGAATGATGATATATATATCACATTCATGGCCATAAACAACGACCCACACAAAGAAAATATGCGCCACAAAATAAGAAAAAATCGGACTGTGTGTGTGCAGAGATCTCTTCGTCTAATGTCAAAGGTTTTTATGGTATATACTGCTACATTATGCGGCATGATTTGTATTTGCTTCAGAGTTGACGATTCGTTATCGAAGTCATCGGTCTTATTAGATTCGTGATCAATAGCATTATTCGCACAGATACATGCATAGGTACCTGCTGTTTTGCGTCTGTTCTTCTAAAATGTTAGTGCAGACATAATTCTCCATGTGTTCGTCCTACGATAGAATTTCCAACGGCTCATGAAACCCTGCTATATTACTAGTGATAAAAGACTCACCGCTGCCAGTTCGCAAGGCAACAACAGCAGCTGTCGACGCCACGATGACTGCGGCCACGATGATGACGAGAGTGCACAGTGCCGTGACTTCGGATCCTCCTCCTCTGCACGTTGTAATAAAAGTCGTGCAAAAAGATGAGTCGAAGAAGATAAGCGGATTACAGCAGTTTTAGATACATTTAGTCGTCAGAGATGACCGGAAGCAGCGCTACATTGTAGTTTTCGTTTCACAGAGGAAACCAGTCGCCCTAGTGACAAACAGTACTGCACCCGCCCTGATTTAAAAGGGACAAGCCCACCTGAACCTGAACCTGCAAATTGTGCAAAGTGAAGCACTGACTCAAAACGGGTGTGTGTCTGCTCCAAGCGTGCCTGTTGCCACGGTCTCTTCTAAGCATGCTTTTCTGCACGATTGTAGTGCACGCAGAGAAAGTTTCATCACATTACGTTCATGTTGCATGTGCAGAAAGTAATGAGAAGCTGTACCGAAGGGCGAGGAAAGGAGAGTGTGTATTGCACACAGATTTAGAGTGAAAAAAAGAAAAAAGCGCGCGAGAGAGAGAAAGATAGGCACATGACTCACGATGGTTGATAATGTTGGGTGGCAGATCCATGTCAAGGGGCCCAGTTGGTGTGCACTGTCCGCAATGGTTTCTCGTGAGTACGCGGTGGCAGACAGAGGACACGGTAACGACACGACGTAGACGCTATTTTTACGTGCCTTTTGGGTGGATTTTTTCGTGGACTGTACTTTTTTTATATTGGTATTCTTGCTTCGCGAGTAAAGAAATGTTCAAAATACTCTTTTAATAATATCTCGTAGTATAGAAAAGAGAGCCCAGACAGAGCCCAGAAGGAGCGCAATTTCTATGCGAAATATCGGCGGCTTCCAACCTGAGGCGGCTTGCTTTAGTTTTGACCGTAATCATGGGCGACGAGCTCATTGAATGCTTACCGTGGCTCTGTAATGTAATTGAAGGACAGTTGTTGCATGTTAGGGAGACCGCAAACAACGATGGCGTCGCTCGACTTACCCTCTTCATCGGAACTGTGAATAAGTATCGATTCCGGCTCTTCATATGTTAAAAAGAGAGAGAGAGAGAGAGAGAGAAACGACTCGTAAATAACGAAACAAATTTTTAAATACCAAACAAATATAATTTTAGTCATGTTTGTAAATGAGAAATCGTGAGACATTCTTACCAAAATCCGATGCTATTTCTTCTGCCAAAAAAAAAAAAGTTTCGAATTTTAGAATCCTAGATTCCTTTTTGTGGAAGTTTAAGCTAATGTACACGTCATCAGAAGTGAAAAATAACGATCGTACCATCAGTTTGCTGCTTCTAGGGTTAATGTTGGGTTCTACCGTTGGTAGTGAAAGCATACAGCCGTAAACGTGCTCTGCATCATTTTTTGTGCGCCCAGAACGGGAAAAATAATTGCGGTAAGCCTCCAGACAATGAGCTTCCACGCCGGCAAAGCAATGGTGATCTTATAACCAACATCAACTATGTTATGTCAAGCAGTTGAGAGGAATGAAATTACAGTTGACTTGTGGTTGTGGCTTGTGTGCTACAGCTTGTGCCACGCTGAAGAGGCTACATGTAACGAGCGCAGCTTAATGCAATGAAGCACGACTGTTCCCCGTCTAACAAAATTTGAAGATCCTCACCCATTCCAGACATTCTTCTTCCTCAACCTCTTCTCAACTTTCAACTTCTTCTTCTCTTCTGCCTTCGGTGCTTCCCTGCCTACACTTCGTCTTCGTTTCTTGGAAAGTGTTTCAGGAAGAAAACTTTTCCTAACCATCTTATTTTGCAATAATTTCTTGTTTTTTTTTTTTTTTCTAAAGTAACTAAAGTATTTCATGGCGATTTTAACGGCTTTTTAGCGATTTTTTATTATTCATAAATTAAAGAAGATCGTCACCTCTTAGAATGATGGGACAGCATACATATTCACAGGTCATTTCAGTTGGAAGTTTCAGGCAGCAACTGTCAATATCGTCTTTATTATGACGCTATACTGCCTTCAAAAATGCCGAAAACATGAAACGTTTACTGCAACGTGTGCAAAGAAAGTCAAATGCGGTTTTTCTTGCTGCAACGCATTGTTCTATCGAAGTGTCCTATCTCTGAAGTGTTTGCACTAATTTTCTCTTGGGTTTGCGTGGGAAAAAGTAGTGCACTTAGCGCCAACCGTCAAACAGAATGATATCTTCCAATGCTTAGATTTGTTGAGAACCTTATGGGAGGGGCACACTTGGATAAGAAAATGTGCAATTCACCTGAGTTGTTGCACAAAATAAAAGTTACAACAAAAAAAATGCAACAAAAAAATGTAATAGCGTATGACCCTGCGGGAAATATTGCTTTCCAGCTCAGAGAAGGAAGAAGATCGGAACCGTGGCCGTGACGCCCGTGAGGCTGATAAAGAAGAAGAAGAAGAAGTGAGGTTCCACATCAGCCGCTCCAACCGTGCCCTCAAAATTTCTGTCTGTTGACCACTGTCTGCGACAATTCTCCCTTTCTACACTGTACACACAGAGTCTTCATGTAAGTGTTCGAGTCAGGACCTATCCTGTTTCAACTTTCGTTGCTGAGAACTAGCACTCGTCCCTTACGCATGCATCAAACCGCACCCTCACTTCCAATTGCCCTAACTGGGGAAAACCACACCGCGAAATTCTGTGGGTGATGAACTTACTCCAGGCAAGAGCTGATACGTCAGTAACCATCAGAGAAGGTTGATTCCTGCTCAAAGTCTTCTGTTTACAACGTTTCATGCTCCCTTAGCAGTTGTTTTATCTCTTTGTAGGTCACAAATGGTGGGAGACAAGGCTTCAGTAAAGTTCCCGCTAGCTGTGTCGTCGTCCAATGCATTAGCCCTTGACATGTACAGTCGGTTCGTGTATGCGCACCCTAAGGAAAACCTCTTTTTTTCCCCACTGGGCATCACCTCCGCCCTATCCATGACGCTGGCAGGTGCCCGGGGAGCGACGGCGGACCAGCTCATCCGCATGATGCATATCGAACGTGATCTTTTCGAGACCCAGCGAGAGATGGCGGACTTGTTCGGATACCTCAAGTGGGACGTCCCATCATTACACATTGCTAACGGTAACCGCGGGGAAACGTGTCCGTTGGCCGGTTTCGAACGAGGTTCAACATTTCTACCGGAATTAGGGCTCTTTAACCTGCAATATACGTTCGCCACGTTCTCGCAAACACTCCTGAACTGCTGTGTGCGTGTGCTTGCGAAGGAAGAAGAGTGTAGTCTTAGATATAAAATATAGTGAGACTTTCAACAGCACCATTGTTCATAGGTTTTTACGCTAAAAGTTGCGAAAAGCGGCGAAACAGCTGCACCACTAGATTCCGCACTGACACTTTCGTAGGCCAGGCATCACCGGAGCGTATATCGCGGTGGTACGAGCAGCAAGAACTTAGCGAAGGCCAGTCGCAGTTTAAGGGCCACTAATTTTGGCCCTAAAATTTCAAAAATTCAAAGTTAACTAGCTTTAGTGCAGCCACGTGTTATAGTCCGGTATTGGACGCGATTCGTTTCGCCTTCATTGCTTCATGGGTTCACACTGTTCCACATATTGCAGGGGTGTTTACGCGCAACGGCTATCATCCTTCTTTCGAGTACTGGTCTGGCGTGCACGGGACCCATGGTGCTGAGCTGCATGAAGTTGATTTTGTGGAGAACTCTGAAATGGTTCGAAGGAGCATCAATGCCTGGATGGCCGACTCAACGTGTACACGGATTGAAGAAGTAAGTGAAGATTCAAGCACCCCTTTACCAGAGACAGGTTTCATTTAGAAGGCACCAGCTGGTATCTTTCGGCGGCAACACACAAAGGTCTTCATATGAATACAAGCTCATGATAAAACACTTGCAATTAGGGTACTCTAACAGTAACTACGTAGAAGCATGGAGCACAGCGTCACTATACAAGTTCCCCATGCCATCTACCGCCGCTAAAGAAGCAGTGGTTTAACACTAGGGGGAGGAAGGCAGGAAGCAATGTGTACGAGGCCTGCAACAAAGGAAAACGATTAATACCAACGCAACGTCAGGGTGGAATGATCAAACGACAATTTCAGCTTCCTTGAGCAAAGAGTACGCACAGTACTTTTACCGTATTAAGGTGCAACAGTTAATCTATTGAAAACAAGAGTGACAGTGGAAGTGACAAAAGTCACAAAAAGGACATTGAATATTTCCTATGTCCCTCCGATCCACTACCGTTCAATGCCAGCGAGTGATGTTGACGTTCACGCTTAACTAAACCATATTTCCAAAATCTTTGCGTAAATTCACGAAAAAGGAATGTTTGCTATTCTTTTTTCTTTGTCGTTTCAGTGCAGTTTACCACTTTGAAATGCACATGTTGGATTGTATTTTTATCGTCGCACTACTCCCGTAGTGTCATGTCACATTACAAAGAGAGTAATCTGAGGGCTGTTTAATATCTCTGTAATCTCCTCAGAGGAATCGAAATGAACAAAGGTCTTATACATGATGTACTGACTCTCCTCTGTTGTGCAGATTCTTGGCCCTGGTGCTGTGTCGTCCATCAGCCGCGTATGTCTAGTGAACGGCGTTTACTACAATAGCCAGTGGCCGCATCCTTTCGTCCCGTCCGAGGTTCGACAGCACATGTTTCACTCAACAGGCGACCTCACTCCTGGGTTTGAGACGCCTGACGAAGACGATGTTGCCGTGGAGATGATGTCTCGTATTGACACCTTCGGCTATGTCGTCAACAAAACTTTGTCTTTCTCAGCCGTGGAGGTTCCGCATAAGGTGAATCATTCGTTTATCGCTACTCCTATGTGTGTTTTGTGGAGACTGAGCCGTCATGAACGGACAGGCAGTGCTTAACCTTGCGCGGTTAAGGCATTTGATTTCGGACGATGCACGACAGATGACTGACGGCATGTTCCGCTATTCGTTTCGATGCTGAAAGACCTGCAATGAAATGGCATGTTTCTCTGGCCGTTTCAGTGACAGCAGGTGTTTTTCTCGTCAAACCCATAGGCGGTGTAGACAGGAAGACGGCCCAATTTCTGTCGCCACCTTCGTTTTTCTCTTCGCGTTCTGGGCATCGGATAAAATGCCTGAATCCTACTGTTTGTGAATCGGTTAGCGATAGTTATTGGTGCAGCGAGGCCCAAAGCAGTGATAGCATTAACAGCCACCCACTACTTCACTTTAAATTGACGCTTTCAACGTCTATTTTTTTTTTTTTTTACCGGCAAAGTGATTTAAATTTAGGAACTACGTCTAACAATTATACACTGCTGCTCTCTGAAGAGAAAGAAAATGTACTGTTCTTTCTGAGGTCACCTCCGCAGAGGGGTTGTGAATTCCTACAATATATATACGGCATGTGGGATTGTGTGGTGAAAACACGTCTGAAGGTGACTTCAATGTCAAAAGACTGTTGAAGGTGGCTTCAATGTAAAAAGTCTGATGAAGGTGACTTCAATGTCAAAAGTCTGTTGAAGGTGACTTATATGCCAAAAGACTGTTGAAGGTGACTTAAATGTCAAACGACTGTTGAAGGTGACTTAAAAGGTATAGGAGCACATAAGAAAAGGATTCGTTACTCTACAGCTCAAAAAATTTTACTCCGGTGCACTCTCCCACAGCCATGTTGCCCTGCACTAATACGCTATCTCTACAGTGAACCCACATTGCCATCAAACTCGTGTGTCATGTTCTTTCATGTGGAATGTATCCATGAGTTCACCCTCCTCATTCCATCAGTTAAGCTCCGCCGGCTTACACTGTTTTCCGTAAGCGACGTTGTTATCCAAGGACCATGTGTATGAACCGAAAACGATGGCAAGTACGGCTCTAATAATATTACCTTCCTCAATTCTAATCTGAGTCAGTTGCTGATACCTTGTTAAGCCCCTACTCAGGTTGTGCTTTCGTTCAAATGAATGAAAGACTTGTGTCAATGGAAACTTGTGCAAGGCACAGTGACAGATAAAAAGCCCCTCCCTAGTCCTTGTTTCTTCCGACTTTGCCCACAGCAGTGAGCCCTGGAGCCCGCAATAAAGAGACGGGAGTCAGTTACGATAGTAATCTGCCATCCGTGTCTATGCTTTTATCTGGTCAGTGCCATAACGATGGACACGGTATGCGGTGCGGCACTCCACAAAAGGGATTTTCTTCCTTTATATACCATCTTGTCTCTCTGCGCTGAATAAGTGCCGCCAGATTGGACACAGCCAATAAAAAAGGAAAGAAAAGAAAGACGTGTCGATATGGCATTTCACGATACCTTTCCTCTTTTTCTTGCTGATCATGGGCAGGAAGACAAAACTTCATTGGTTGTAGTTTTGCCCAGCCAAGTTCACGATTTCTCAGCCCTCGAAGAGCGAGACAATTTGGAATCACTTCTAGATATTACCAAGGGAATGACCATGACTCCGGACATTGAACTGTGTCTCCCGAGGCTGAAGCTCGACTTCGGAATGAAGCTGGCGGACACACTGTATTATATGGGCCTTCTGGACCTCTTTACCGACGTACGTACGCCTGACACGACTTTCCCGCTATTACACTCTGGGAGCTGCTTACCTAATTTACGCGCGGGTCAGCTCGATTTTACAATGCTGACAACCCAACGCTCTTTGGTTTTGGTTTCTCATATTTATTGAATGTGCTGACATATTTCGCCGACATTTCGTACAGACACTACAGTGCAATACACGGGAGAGCGTCTTTGCAAGACATTCCGAGAGCGCGGGCGGTGCTTTCGGAGTCACGTGATCACATGAGAAGGATAAGGCAGTGCATGGTGTATGAATGCGCCCGGACGTGCGAGGAAACGGTGAGCTAACCTAACCTAGGTTAGGTTAGGTTAG
>JARGYV010102381.1:0-12099 GCA_029532675.1 Ornithodoros moubata | reverse complement strand
AGGGAGGCCATTTTGAACATTTATACCATTAAAAATTTCTCAAAGGTGGGCCAAATATTGCCAAAATTTGAATTTTTATCAATTTTCACCCAACTTTGTTATCACACGTGTCTGATCATGCGCATTACGGAACCGAAAACCGCGAGTCGCTAGCGCCACTCTGGGCTGAGATATTTAGGTCCAAAGTCAACAATAGCTGATATCATTAAACCTATATAAGCCTATATTGGCCACCCTGTAGTTACTCCCTTCCTGATAGCTGCCCTTCCTGCCTCATCCTTCTTCAATTGAATACAGTTTGGTATCTGAACGTCTTTCGTGCAAGCCAAACACTTAGGACAGCAAGTGTCGCATCGGCTGTTGAGCGTGTGAGCTTCGTGACTTGACGAAAGTGACAGCTGTCGTTTGTTATCGTTTGCACGATTACTTACGCAGTAGCAAGCAGTTTTTACGGGTTCTAAAAAAACAAATAATAATAATAATTGTGCTCGTTAATCCGAACTAACATCAAGAGGTGTCTTACTGTATCTGGGCAGTTAGAGCAGTACCCAAAAAATATATGCATACACGCTGTTTGCATTATGTTAGTGCAGATGAAATATCGGCCCACATTGATTTCTATTTTTACTTGTGTAGCCAGGGCTTCGTTTTATCCAAATACACTCGCTGTCGGTGTTTGCCCTGGAATGACGCAAGCCGCTGAACGTTTGCCCAGGTTTTTATTCGAATAATTTTTTTTACTAATGTTACTAACTGAATCAGTGCCTGTGATGTCTTATTTTCCTATGTCTGTGCAGGTCATAAAGAATTTTGTGCTATGTTAGTACTGTAAGACCTGAAATATGAGGTTCTTTTCGAAGTATCTGATTCCAGCAATGGGTCTGAGTGGAATATCCCACTCT
The DNA here is from genome assembly GCA_029532675.1 of Ornithodoros moubata. Lineage (NCBI taxonomy): Eukaryota > Metazoa > Arthropoda > Arachnida > Ixodida > Argasidae > Ornithodoros > Ornithodoros moubata. The sequence continues at coordinate 11,197 of JARGYV010102381.1, read as the reverse complement.
GGCCCCCCGTCCACAGAAAAAAGAAAAAACGAAAAAAAAAACACAAACAACAAGCGACTACCTCTGGGGTTGTACCTCAAACCCACAGTGCATGTACTACATTCTTCACGACTTGACGTCACGACTGCGTAAATTCATACTATATTACATGTCTACCAGTTTCTTAACATGTGTGCATACCATTTGACATGTTCATGGTCATAAGCATGCAATATATAGGGATGTCATAGGCGAAATTCCAATGCGGTAAAGCCCTTCGTTGCTCCAGGGTCCTCCTTCAAGAACATGTCGAAGGTATCAAAATTGTTTACGAGCTGTGTAAGATGGACGATGTGAAGTGGTTTCACGTATTTAATGGCAGTCAGCATGAAGAATTATTAGCTTGTCCTTAACTGTGGGATTGCAATTGTATTGGTGTCACTGAACTTGTTACGTGTATTAAAAAGAAGAAGAAGAACAGATTTACACAACATTGTTTCAGTTTTATCACATATTTCCTCAATAGACGACGATTCTACACTCACAGATTTTGGCTTATATATTTCATTTTATTTCTTTTTATTTCATTCAACTGTTTGTTTATTTAAAAAGGTTTCTATAACACTGAGGACAAAGCGAATTCTGTACGTGTACCTATGAAAAGGACATAAGAACAGCAGCCCGTCGATAGTGATCGAACGGGCACGTGGATTGAGATATGCACGTTAAGAAGGGCATCCTCGCGTCACCCTTCTGACGACAGTTATTAATAGACTAAGCTTCATTATATACTACATGAATTAGTAAATATTTTAGATTTTTATCAGGTTCTTAAAAATTATATGTTATGGTGCTCGCAGCGCTTGCAACACGAGGTCACATTTATGAACTTTCAATCGCGAAAAAGGTCTTTCAGGTTTAACTCAGAAGCTTCCAAAGCGGCATGAATGCATCACAAAGGAGGCTTCGAGGCGTATGAATCATTGGTAAGGCATCTGCGTTCGCCCACTGTACTCTAGTAATCTTTCTTTTCATTTCCTCCTTTCTTTAAAGTCGCCAGTGGTGAAGAGCATTCCTTTAATTTCAATCTTTTATACGCGCACGTGTCTTCGGAATCCTTCTTTAGCAGTTTGCCTCCAAAGCTCAAGAATGCCGGGAGGAAATAAAATGGATCGCCGTCGCGCTTTTCTTTAAAACTCTTTACCATTTCCAAGGCTCTTTTCGCGTTGTTGGCTGATTTCTCCTGTATTCTATTGCTCACCTTTTCCAAATCGCTTGTTAAGAAAGAAAATTCTTGTTTGGAAATATCCCGCATGAACGTAGCTTCGCTTTAAGAGCGCGCACTCGATGTGTACCTACATTTTGGCACAGTAATGCACTGATTGCAGTGGATCGGGTCTGGTCCTCATGCCGCTTTTAAGGAATCGCTGTGTTCACTCAAGTACTCCAGCACGTGAAACGGCCCGAAGACGGCTACAAAACCCGTCTTTCAAGTTTTAAAATGTTTGGATTTCAGTGGCACTCCCTCAAGTACCTACGACCTCGTCGACGCATTCCCATGAACAAAACGCCTTATGCGCCGTTTTTATTTGTCTCATTTTTCATTTTATTTGTCCTTATCGTGTGTTCTGACTGTTTGCAACGCACGGTGAGAAAACACCATGAAGCAACATTTATAGGGCCTCGCAAACACGAAATTCCAACTGCACCGTAAAGGACACTTTGCCGCATACTTATGTTTTATGCGGCAAACCCACACTCACAGGCTGTCTAACTCCAAACACAAAGATCCGGTTGGTCAATAGTGGCGGGCGCTGCTCCGCTCCGTATCATTCTTCTTTTTCTTTTTTTTTTTTTTTCGTTATCGTGAGCGAGACGAGCACAAGTGCTGTCTAGACAGTACACGCAATAAACGTTTCAAGTCAATTTCGAATCAAAGATACGTGGGGATTGCTTCCAAGCACGGCTAGCAAGCACAATACATTTTACGCGGTCCACAAAGAATAATGTTGTAAACGAGCAACAAAAGTCGTGACCGGCACCAGCATGACCAATGTGCAAACAATCTCGTTCAATTGGGTGGACATCAATCAAAGCGCAAAGACGTCTGTAGGTGTGGTTGGCAGTTAATTCGTTATTAAAGCAACCGTAGGACGCCGAAACAAACGCTAGCGTAAATATTGGCAAGGCAAGACGTCAGAACACAGAATGCTTAGGACCATAATCCTCTCCGTGCAAAGTTACAATGACGGGCTTCCGATTAAAGATTAAGATGGTTCTAGGAAGCAAGAAGGGGCGTTTTCCTAATAAGCATCATAAAATCAATGTTAGTTACTAGATTCAAGCGAAATGTCAGTTCACATACTTATATTTTAATTATTTTTCTAATATTTAATTACCTAGTTTTTCAGATATTCTAAATTCTAGATTATCTAACCTCCAGAAAAATTTAATTTAGGTAAGGCTGAACCACACTGAACATACAAAACCTGAATGCGAATGTTGAAAAATTGGAACGAAAACAAGGAATAGTCTGTTTTACTGTTTTGAAGTCCGATTTACGGTTGTACTTCCAAACCCATTTCTCAAGCTTCACTGATATTTAATAACTATTACGAAAAACGAACAAAAAAGATATTCGCAAACAAAACATTAAAAAACGAAGTTTCTGTAGTTAAATATATTTTTTTAATCAGGCCCAGGAAGTCCTTACAGAAATTACGAGGTACTTAGGACGAAAACAGGCATGCAAACTGGGGTACTAACGGTATTGCTCCCCGATTTAACGGGTTTGTTTCATAAAAAAAGGAAAAGGCAACACAAACAAAGAACCGCAACTGCACGAAGTTACCGAAGTTCAACATGAACGATAGTTCTTTTTTTATTTCTCTCTCGCGCGCGCCGCTGAATCCCGCAAGATGTAAGGCATTTTAAAATGGCTTGAATACATATGGAACACGCAGTCCCAAAGAAGGTTCTCCAGAACGCGTCAATGGCCGCATACCTTTCTTTGCTTATTTATTTTACGCCCAAATGCGTCGCTGAAATCGTGCTGCGAAGAAGTGCTCCTTCACATATCTTACTTTTCCCCTTTTTTCCCCCCATTCATGCGAGGCATGGGAAATGCCATCCTTACAAACAAAACCTCCTTCGCGCTGTATCTCCGGCACGTCGTCAGGCGACTAAGGTGAAGAAGAGATAAGCCACACTGGGTTCGAAACTACCTTTCTTACGTGAGCCAAACCCCCCGGAAAATCCAAGATGTGTCAAGCCTTCCCGCTCCAAGTGGGGAGAAAAGGGAGGGGTATGAGCGATGGGCTGAAAATGCATCTGCGGAACGCAGTTTGCGGCCCTGCGCACGGGAGTAGGACAAAACAGAAAGAAGCGGCAAAAGAAGAGTTTGAGAACGTATGGTACCTCCCCTCTCTTGTCTTGTACCTTTTTTATTCTTTCGAATGCAACACGAAGTCGTGCGGTTTCTGACGGAGTGCGAAGCTGTCTTTAGGGGATGTCAACCCCTGCTCCACAAGAACGGGTGCACTTTTCCGAGGGTGTCCTCTCGGATATACTCGTGTAACAACCACGTACTTGCCCTCCCCCTAATATTTTATCCTCTCTTTTTTTACTTTCTAGGACGCGGGATAGAGTCTCAAGATAGTAACCACGCGAGTATTTCAGCCTTCACGAAATCCTTTATTAACGGCGCGCGCAGGGTTAAGGCGATTTGTTTGAAACGAAGAAGGAACGTAGAGTACTGACGCCATTAAACACTAAACCGAGCCTAAAGCAAGAAGAATGCATTATGGTGAGCCGGTACGCAACCATTTGAAAACTTTGTCATACTCTTACACGAAAGACAAAAGCGGACTAAAACGTATTTTGGCTCTAAATCTAGAATGCTTGTCACGTCAGCTAGACTTTTGCTGTCGTTAACCTATAAGGGCATACCGTTAACCTATCAATAAACACTTATCCCCCACCCTGCGGCAACGTCTATAAATATGAGTATTTATACGTGCGTAGACGATGAATAAAGTAACAGTGAATGATCGATAGTCGAAGGGGCGAATTGTAAGACCTAACGACAATGGCGTTTTATCTTTATTTTCTTGTTGTCATGTCTTTCTTGTTGCTTCTCTCGTTAATTGTATGTCAGCATTAGACCAGGAAAACATCCTCGCCTTTTACTGATTGTGTTATGCAGCAGCGAATAAGCACAAATCGCGAAGGTACCCATTATATCATTAAGAACAAACAGGGCGAACACACATAAAACTTCATTTTTGTATTCCAGAAGAAACCTTCCCGCCGCACTACGAGCGCAATCATAATTATCAACCGTACTCTCGTAACCTATTAACGTAATATTCTAGTTGTCTATAACAATAGGGCCACGTAACGCGATAAGGTAACCATATACCGCTCATTATCCATGTACACAGCAGTCGACACGACCCCTCAGATATGAACGGGCCTCTCCAGCGCATTCTTTGAAACCGCATTTCCCCACAAAATGCTTCGCTGCAAATCAATATCACTCTTTCCCTGCTCATGGCTGCGTGTTAGCGGCAGCAGCAGCCGCTTCCACAGAAAGATATGCGATAATCGCTTGCCATGTTTTTCCTTCGATACGCGTCCGTCGTTGTGAGCAGGTTTTCGTAACAGATACAAAAGGGACGTAAGAAGGGAGCAGTGCTGTGAAACCCACATTAAAAATAATGGCGGGAAATATAAAGACTACCATGCGCTATTGCGGAATTCCCATCTCGTGTGATGCTCACATTATTTCATCTACGGCATCCATTGTATCATGGAGAAGATGAAGTGGCGAACGGCCAGACTCCCTCTTCTGCTTTCTACCCTCTGGCCATTTGCCAGGACGGCGTAACTGATCATGCCCGCGTGTGTTTCATCGTTTTCGTCGCAGAGAAAATTACTGGCAAACAGTTTCATGATTTCTTTCCGGCTATCATTAGAAAATGTCAATAAATATGAATATGAATAAAAAGGAAAGCGGAAAAATCACCATTTGTGTGTTCGGGAATTTGTCTTCCGCACACGGTCATACATCCGATGCTTCTGTGGCTGATAACGATTGGACGCTTTTCGGCGTAAGACAAATTACACCATAAAACTCTGAACTGAGGCGAGAAATTACTGGCAAGGGATTCATATGTACAGTGCACGTAGTTGTTGACTGCGGTGCGTATGCTGAGGCTGCGCCTACCTCAATGCGAAGCGAAAAGCGTTGAGTTAGGTAGGTGTGCTCAAGGTGCGTCTGGGTGGGAATACCTCCTGAAAATATTTGTTGTATGTTTGTTGGTACGAGGGGTAACAAAGAAAGAAAAAGAGACAGAATAACTCTGCGCTGGGTGGAGCTTTCGCGGTCAGTCGTGTACGCTGGCTTTCATTGCGCCTGCTCTCGTTTCAATAAAGGTGAAAGATCCATTGATGACAAACCTCATTCTGGATGTCCGCCAATTTCCTGAATGGACGAAAATATCGACGAAATGCGCGTGTTTGCTCTCGAGGACTGAAAACAGACCATTCAACAGAGGAGAAGTTATCTGGACTATTTTGGACTGATTTGTTGCAGGCAGGGGACTGGTTTTGCCATCACGCCAATGCACCTGCTCACGCGACCTCTTAGCGACCGCGACCGCGTGAGTCTTAACGGGGAAAAACTAATACTGCATGACTCTTGCTTGACGTACCTTTTTCACCTGACCTCGCTTCGTGCAACTTCTTTTTGTTTCCGTAGATGAAAAGGAGCAGGAAAGGACTGTGATTTCACGACATAGAAGATGTTAAAGGAAAAATTAAGCAGATGCTGTCCGCCATCCACACAGACGAATTCCAAAAATGTTGCCAAGAATAGAATCGCAGAGTGGACAAATGTATGAAGTGTAATAGAGAGTACCTAGAAGGTGATAGGGTTATCTTGTAAAAAAAATAATAATAAGTACATTGGTGTGGAAAAAAATTATTTTTTCTTATATTTTTTCTTTTTTGAGGGGGGCAACTCCTCGTCTGTTTTAGAAGTCCTATTTTGTAGTTTTCTCTCTCTAATGTTCGACTTTAGAGGAAATCGGAGTGATTCTACGAGACGAGGGCGGAGGCAGATGTATGCCCCTGACTACAGTGGAGTGCTCAAGATTTAAGAGTTGTGTCTTGTGCGGCAGTTGCTTCGCAAACAATGGGTCCGTTCTCAGCCTCTGGAGCAGAGACTTCTGCGTTCTCTCCAGACGCTCGATGGTTGTGGAAGGGCTTGTCTTGCCAATAACTGTTACCGGATCGAAATGAAAATAAATAAGTGGAAATGCGGCACTATGTGTCTGTGCCATTGTCATCGTGCGCGAAGCGCTGGAAGCAAAGTTGTCAGCCCCATTATTTCTTCTCCTCTTTTCTTTATTAGATGGGGGCGTGAGATTCTGTACCGTTTAACTTTTGTCTTTCCGCTTTTGACATCATGGTCGTTTGCAGAAGGGCCGTACAAAAATGAGGGTCCACACCCAGCAATGTAGATTACGGAGTATGTTCGCCAACATAACTTTCTCTTTTAGATAGTAAAGCAAGGCGCTTGTTGTTTGTTGTTTAGTTTGCACTTCGGCACTTTTCGATGATATCGGGAATCTTCAAGTCAATTTTACCTTCAGTCTGAGCGATATTTATTTTTTCTGCAACCCATGTTGTGTTGATCTGTTTCAGGAGCGGAATGTGGGTGGATCATACTTCGAGTAAGTCGCCAGCCTCTGCCCCTGCTCTGTTTCTTGGCTTTCCCTTTCTTGGCAGCCTCTCTCCTGTTCTGAGGTTCACACCACTAGATGACTGCGTGCTGTGGAGGCTAAGAATCTCAGATACACTGTTGTTACGCTTCAAAGCTTGCAGCTCTTAGTGAAGACATAGCCTAATCCAGGTAGGCATCCATGCTGAAGGGCTCGGTGTGTATCTCGCAACTACACCATATCACTTGTCACTGTGCTGCCTACGACAAGGAGGTTGAACGCCCTTTTTCCATATCCAGAATCTTCTTAATGTGCTTTGTTCAGCAGCGTTTCTTGTCTCTCTGAAGTATATGATGTCAATACTCGAAGAGTTCTTTCCAGCACACCTCTTCTGCGGCATGAGAATCAGAAATCATACTTTTTTTCCCTTTTTTTTTTTTTTTTTTGGAGAGACGTGACGAAAGCCTTTTTACGAGGACCTCAGCGACTCGAAGCTGATTTACAAGCACTGTGACTTCATTTTGTTTGCTTCTCGATCCCATGAGAATAAATACGTCGTCTCCGTACACGGTTAAAAATAAAGGGTATGGGCGGACAATATGTGTGAGAACGCTTGCCGTGACTTCATTTGGGAATAACACGCTCTCTGGCGTAACACAACGCCAGAAAGGTCTTTACTGTCAAACGTGTTTTTCTGGCGACAACATGGAAACTTCTGTTCCAAGTAATCTCCCGCGTGTCTTATTAGACCTTCTGTCCGATGTTTCTCCATTGCATTTGCTCAGGCACACTGTTGCTTCCATACACCTTGATAGCGTCTAAAATGACGACGATGGGGGACTTTTCTCTACTTATGACCGCTTTAAGGGACGTAGTAACGTGCATCCTGATCTGTTCCAAAACACGGCATATTGAACTACGTATACATCGAGCGGGTTAAAGATTTATTTCCAGTGGAAACAGCACCATGCGCCTTAAACACCAACAGTTCTGGTCGCTACTCGTTCTGCTCGCCGTTTTACCGCCCTTTTGTGGGGTAATTTGAGGTCTGCCCCGGCATCTTTTTCGGCATAGCTCTGTCACTATTCATCTTTATTCGTTGCTCTGAGCTCGTATTTTCACCCTTTGATGCGTCACTTGACGTAAGAACTCGACTTATTTTGAACTGCTTTGGGCATGGTGTGGCGCAGACTGAGGATTCTTGAGGTTAAGGGTTCCAAGGTTCTTAGAAATCCAGTTTGAATCAGGCGTCATACATAAACTTCTCCTGAGGTCGTCTTTGTCCCGTTACCTGGTGCCCATGTGTAATGATGCAGAGCGCTGTGTTCCGAATGTTTGATATATTTCGTAGTGTCCTGCACTGACGATAGACAAAGGGGTCCATTCGGTAATGGTGTAACCGTGAGGCTGAGGACAAATAACGCCTGTGCTCCCAGATTCCGGGTTTCTTCATGGTTACTGTTAAATATCATCATTTTATATATTTTAAATAAATTCCTTAACTTCCTCGCTCACTTCCTTTCGTAATTGATCCCAACCGCAATAAAATTAGGACGATGTATTTGACGACAGAATTGTGCGAGAACGACCACCTCCCAATGGTATCACGCTAAACTCTACGCTTCATGGCAATGTCGACTTCTGCAAGTGCTAGATCAATAAATTTACCGTAGCACGGGGACCTAATGTAGGGGTTCGCCTAAAACCACGAACTGGCCGCATAACACGCTCGGTACTAATCAATTGTTGTTTAGAATGGCTAAGACCATTGGAGACTGTGTTCGTTATGGTCACGTAAACTACACATTTACATGATGGCAGAGGGCGACCCCTCCCATTGTTAACACGTGAACTGACAGTTTCTTCTTTGATTAGTTTTGTGAGTGTGGTCGGTACTATGTTGGACTCCGTTTAAGGTAGTTGTTGGCTCGTGGCTGATCCATCTTCAATCGGCGTCTCCTAGAAAGCGTACCAATACCGTCTGCTACAGGCCATTAGAAATTATAGCTCCTCAGTTTGTTACCCCAACGCTAGGGGATCCCGCCTGGGGATTTTTCCCTCGCGCAATCACTTCGTGTGGGCGGAAAAAAATCTGTGTGCATTGTTTATGAAAAGTCTTTCGAATGTATATTTCTTTTCTTGGGTATATGTTGCACTTAGGGCATTCGACTACACACCCTCTCAGAGCCTTCTTCAACTTTGGTTACTTCATATATTTCAACTACATTCACACGAACTCTTCCGCAGTGAGAGAGAGTGCTGCCTCAGCGGTGAAACACCACATCTGCATCGTTGTTGGTTCCAAATCATTCCTATTTGCGTTCCCGATTCTATCCGAAGCACTGATCGTTCCCTTACTTCCGTTTCAAGGCTTTTCGGCTTCTCTCCCTTATGTTATGTAGTGTGCCTCCTTTTCTCAAATATATCTGCTAGCGCGGGAAAAGCTTTCCTGTGTTTCCCCCACGGAGCGATGGCGCAGCTCTTGAGACCATCACGCCAGATATTTATACACGACGAGATGTTCACGGGCAAAAGGAATGCGCAACTAATTAAAACTTAGTACACGCGGGAAGTGAGAACGGCTGTTCGTATATGAAAAATTACTCGCCACATTATGAGGCTGGCACGCCTTTTCCCGTATAAATGATAAGGCGCTTAAGAACAGTGAGAATTTGCGCGTGTGCTGCTCAGAGTTGTGTGCCGGTATTTAGGGAAATGCGCCCGGTGTCTGAATCTCACGCTTCACCTTGAGATAATCTTATGACGTACACCGGATGAGCACGGTTTAGTGTGCGGAGAATTTACTGCTGTCAGAGGGTTAATAGTTTTGTTTCATAATTAACAGCGCAGTACTATGACAGCAGTGTATTTTATGTATAGCACCTAGGAAATTATAGTGAAAGCAACCAATGTTTTAAAAAATAATAATTAAAATTAAAGCCGAAGCGGAGAACATTGTGGAACATAACTTTCAAATAAGATCACAGAATTTTCACGACCGACCATCAAATACAATGACAGTGCTAGGCCTAAGCTCTGCAAGCCTACAATGACGAATGACTCGTATCAGCCTATTCAGTCAGCTGGAACGCAATATCCTTTAACGCTGACGACAAAGCACCTCTTCAGCCGATGCTAATTTCCAGACAACGCCTAAAACGACTTCCCTTTCTCCTCAAACAAAACGCAGCAGAAAAATAGGCCACATACAACTCCTTCTGCGGCCGGCATCAAGTTCTTCTAGCAACAAGTTTTCATCCATCAACATTTTCCTTTGATTTAGCGGCGCGAAGCCGAAGCGATAGGACACAAGTTTATAAATCGCATCTGGCGCCGGTTGCAGTTCTGCAACTCCAGTCCATATATCTATCCTACCACTCCTGTTGATTGTGCGTGGCTGCCCAGTCCGCAGAAAGATGAACGTATAGCAAACCGAACAGAGTAATGTGCTCATCAAAAGATGGCGTTTCACCATATTGCGCCTGCTGGGATCTGTGGGACACGACGTGTTGCGGCATCGTATAAATAACGCTGTAGGCGAGTAGAGCGTATAGAGATGATACTCTTGATTGGATGAGCTCTCGTGGTAAAAGCGTGTCTGTGGTCCGGGATTAGCAAATGCCGTGTTTCCTCCTGGGGTTTCATCTTTCTTCTTTATGAGCCCTGCTTGTTTGGAGTGGTTATTTGGATGCGCCAGATTGCAGCTTTTTCTCTCCGGTTTTCAGTGAGACTTATCTGTAATCACGTGGCCTTTTACCGTATATGGGTTATTTCGCTAGAGGGTAAAAGGGTTTCCAGGAAACCGTATACGATCGATTGGGGGAAAGGAGAAGGGGTTCGTCCACTTGGCTGTTTCTGGTACTCGCCCACAATCGGCAGGCAGACCAAGTGATCTGCTGTGATATGGAAATTCCTAAATACTGTCGTCCCTTATCACGTATCACAATATGACCAGGATATTTATACAACGTGTTGGTGTCATTCCGTCTGCTCCTGTTTTTTGTGCTCAATACAGTATCGTGACTCCCACTTTCAATAAGTTATGACAGGGGATATATCGCGGGGTTTGATAAAAGCACCACGCAAGGGAGTAATAGGTTTGTCTTTAGATATAGCAATCACGTGCTTGAACATGTACGTTTGTTAGAATATGTTCGTAATGTTTGTTTATGATGAGTCTATACACACATCACTGTAGTACTCAGTTTGTAACCGGTGCACACAGGCGCCTTTGGTATACCTAGACATTTTTCTAGAACCCTGCTTTGCAGAATGCCCCATGTGACAGTTCGTTTCTTTGTTTAGTCTATGCGTTAAAACCGAAAGAAGATATTTATATGCACTACACGACGACGACGACGACTAAATGATGATGATGATAGTGGGGAAATTACCCGCTCCGAACGCGGGGTGCTACCCCAGTGCTTGTGGTATTCTGATGATAGGATGGTGATGAAGAGAGGGAGAGAGAGAGAAGATAGAAAAAAAAAAAA
>JARGYV010102365.1:0-19168 GCA_029532675.1 Ornithodoros moubata | reverse complement strand
TATAGAAAATTCCAGCCTGCACGTGGGATAAACACCGACGACCGGAAACTTTCACTGCAGACAGCGCATGATGTAAGCAACTGGCATTTCTGACGAACTCTCGGTGCGTTTGCCCCACTCTAAAGAAGTGTGTTTGCGCAAACGAGGAAGTAATCATACTTCAACTGACGAGACGGGTCACTGCTGCTATTTTCAAAAATGGGTCTTCAAGCACTTTTTTTTTTTTCGCGCGGGTTCTCTAAACACAGTGGCAGAAAACCCGACTGCCAATGGGTAGTCGCCAGTCTGGGCAGTATACGCCCTCTCTGGCTGAAATAATGAGGACAAGAAGTAAAGACAAATGGTAGTTCGAACTTTGCGCAGTGTTTTTCCTGACGAGAAACTGCAATAACAGAAGACCGTTGGTTAGAACTTCACTTTGATAAAGGATTCTAAGATAGTATCAATTCGCGGTCAATTAAAAATAAATGTTCTTCAGTTCTGTATGTCTCTTTTCAGTGGGTATACGAAAGGTAATGGAGCATGGCTAACTTAACATACGTCGACCACGTTACCCAGATTTCTGCAGAGCGCAGATATAATACACAGTACTTCTCAAGAATACACAAAGTACTGTAGGTCTTTAAATAACATGGTGATCTATTATCAGTTCAGTTGTAAGTTGTTTCAAGCTTCATAAAACCGTAGATCATTTTGGAAAGTCTCCACTTCGGCTCCCTATACCTCCCGACAGCAAAATTTTGGAAATCCTGCGTAGTCGGTCACTGCATTGGCGGTGTTCTGAAACGGACCACTGAAAACAACATTCTTGGACCCGCGTTGGCGCAAGCGCCGTTAGTGTCAGACGCTCGTTGTCGTGCGCAAAAATGGAACGCGCCAATTCTGAAAACCTCCCAGGGCTCAGATAACGAAGCAGCAGCTACAAAGTGCTGGCAGGGCACTTGTAGATGCTTTTATGTGTTTTGGAATAGACACAAATATTTTTCAAACTACGGGAAGTATATGCGTTGTAGCGTACTGAAAACGCGTCACGAGGGTTTGAAGGGGGCTTGGACATGACTTAGTGTAATGGTGTAATGCTTTTCTCATCCTGCATTTGCGTGCACATATTGGTGTTATTAAAAATAACGTGGCAGTGCGGGATCAATCACGTTGAAAATTGCAGTGAAAAATTTTCATCTTTAGTTCTAAACTGGTGGTGATTGTATAAAAAGACAAAGTGAATTACAGAATATATGTAAAAGATTGATTGTTTGATATTATTGTACCTTGATTAACGCTTTCTATTGTGTTGTAAACTAAGTGGACGACCTACTCTTTTTTTTTTTTACTCTCTCTCTCTTTCTCCTTGTTGCTGTATTAAGGTTTCCCTGTTGTACTTTTTGTTCCCACCATGTTCCACCATGTAATGTCCATAAGGACCTTTAGCGTATATTGAATAAATGAATAAATAAATTCTTGCGTAAAGTTAACCGGAAAATCTGCAGATGAATAGTCTGTTGTGTGATTTACCTACACGGGAAGAGCTGCTAGTGGCGCAGAAATGTGAGGTTGAAACTTAGTGTAAAACCACGAACAACATAAAAGCATTCCAACAGTGCAGCAAGATACGCGCATAATGTGCAAACCTGAAGGGTACCTGGAGAACTGCCAAGTCAAGTGCCTCAACTTCCTTGTCAGTTTGTTTTGAAAAGATGACATTAATGAGTGCATGAATGACAAGCGCTGGAGTCGTGCCTGTCAAGTTGAGCAGACTTAATGCGCCCGATACTATAACTACAATTCCTATGATTGCATATGAGATTAACATCGTGATAACGTCGTGATATGCATGGCTCTCATCATCAACATGTTACGCGACGCAGAGATTAGGAACGAGTAGCAGCAGTGTCCCCGCGAGGTATCAAACATAATTAGATGGTTTTGAACTTTTTGTAGTTGCACAAGATGCTGTATACAGTATACTTTGATTCGGTAGTAGAAACCAGCCGCGGGCAAATGCAAATGGACGGAGCGGACACAGCGCAAATACCAGTTCAGTGGCGATGGTATCATCAAATGAGATTCTAAACCGTTACAGCGCCTCAGAGGCAAGCAGGGGAACGCAGTCCAACAGGCACACCTTTGGTACCAAACGGTAGACCACGACTTTTTCTTCTCACTATTTGTTTCATTCCTTCTTTCTTCTCTCTCTTATATACCTATATATTGCACCACAATCTGTACAAAGGCATCGCCAAGGACATAACGCTGGTACTGTCACTGACAGAATGACTGCACGACTAAAAGGATACTGACCATTGGCTCGAAGGAACGCCAACAGGTTTAGAAAAAAAAAAAAAAAAAACGTATGCAACTTTATACTCACGTCTTTGGTTCTTTTCTTGGGTGCAGCCGTGTACATCCTGTAGTCCCTAGTGGTCTTAGGCTTTTCCATATTGCTGCCGGTGCGCGTTCGCGGCGAAGGCCTTATCGACGGAATCCTTTCCGAAACGATTGAGTCTGAGAGCGTCTGCAGGCTTCGCGTGCTGCACGGTTTTATTTTGGACAGTTATTTGTCTTTATTTTCTTCACGGTTGAGAGGGTGGAAAAAACATAGCAGGACTTGGCAAGGCCCAACTGACTCCCCTGTCAACAATTTTGCGTTTTCACAAAAGTGAAGGCGATGGTTTATATTTGGATAGATGACGTCTCCAGACGGCCTCGGCTCCTATTCGATGGCAGAAGATTATCAGATGTGCATTTAAAAAGCCAGTGCTATACGATAGTTGACAAGGGTTGTCCGGAGTTTTTCAGCTCAAGGAAGGTTTCCAGGCTTTCATAAATGTGTTGTGCTTACTTTTCTATCGAGTTCCTGTAACAAAGTTCCTGTGTGAGATGGACATTTTATCATATGCAACAATTTATGTTAAGTCGCAGAGGAAGTTGCGACTGAGCACAAGTTATACTGTTTGTAAGAATGGATGTTATTAGTCACTAATTTTACAATCTCGCAACGTTCCTTTTGTTTTAAAATGACTTGCTTGTCCATTGTACGTTTCGCCATAACTGGCTACTTAAATGTAAAAAAATCCCGAAATTCATAACAACTTAACTGTAAAAAAAGGAAAAAAATAAAAAAGAAAAGCGATTGCCAGCGCCTGCGTAGGAGTAAATCCTAAATGTTTATTTCCAGACCGGAAGGGTATTCGCCCAGTTTCATATGCTGTTTATATTACTAACGACGACTGCGTAGAACTAGGAAAAGCATAAACGTTTTCTTTTCAGTTGTGCGGTAGCTGAAATAAGAGAACGGAGCAGATTCTGAAGACGCTGGTGCCCTCTCTGTTTCAGGTAGCTCACCTTCGGTATCCCGGAGGAGTTCAAAACATCCATTTGAAAAGTTTTCTCTCCCAGTCACAGCTGATGTCATGTAATTACGAGAAGTGTCAACCTGTGGAACTTGAATTCTGTGCTTGTTCATGTTTATTTATTCACCACTGCTATATTTTATTCATTTCATTTACTATTTAAAATATTACACTATAAGAGATTTATATAATATCATTGGAAGTAGTACTTACAATGTATTGATTTTATTGATTAATTACTATTTTTAGAGTTTCCCCTTATTAAAATCACGAGATATTACGTTATGATCGAACGTGCACAGAATGAAGCTTTGATTTCTACAAGGACACACGTATACCCTTATCAAATGGCAATGAAATATGACGACCTTTAAAATTCCGGATGCTGCTTAAGTGAAGTAAATATACTGGTATAAATGATGGCAGAGTGAAAGTTTTATTAGCAAGCTGTAACTTGCTTAAGCGGCTTTTCGCCTGCAAAGCAGTCTTCTCCTAACATTAGAACTTCAAGAGGAGAAGCCCAGCTTACGGACTGATAGATTATCTGTTCACTCGGCTAGTATCTATATTATCGAAAAAAAGAAAAGGCCAGAAATAAATATGGGTCGCAGCAGATACTTTGAACATGAAAATCTGTCAGGTCATAGGGGGTGCGAGGTAGGAGTGGGTGGATGCATAATAAGACACAAAGCTACTAAAAACAGAAAAATATGGAAGGGTTCCCAGTTTGTGATTTGTTCAGCTTCGACAAATGTCAATATTGTGATTGAATGATGCTGTCTTGTTCAGGTTTAATGGTCTGTCATCAAAGTCAATGTAATTACGAAATAAGCACTTGGCTCTGGCTTTACAAAGTTATTCTCATTATAGAATAACAGAGATTGCAACACGTACATAAGTGATGACTTAAAATGTACGTATGAAGTTAGCGTCAACATATGAACAATATTAGAAATGACAGCAAACGCTATTTTGATTCATGACCAACATCCAATGCAAAGTCCTTAAAGTCGTTCCTAACAATAGAGTACATGCACTGCAGACAGCTAAATACTATGAAGCAGCCTCTCGTGCTTTGAAGAGCACTGTGCTCCAAAAAGATTGGGCAACGGTTTCAACAGGCTAAAAATATCCACCCGTGCTCTTTGAGGGGGAGCCCCAACACCGAACAAGCAGCTCGTGTGGTGGTGGCCCTAAAGGCAGGGCACCTATTTTCCGTCTTACTTTTCTTTATCGGGACATAGTACGCATTAAGGTTACTGCATGTAAAACGTCGACTGTGAAGTAGACGGAGATCCCTCCCAATCGACAGAAATCTTCGAACGCCGTGTCTTCACCTTCGCCTTCCTAAAGAGTGTACTGCTGTGTGGTTGCTGAACCAGTACTAAAGGAAACATGTCCGCAGGATTCGGCCCCAGGTAAAGTGAATGGATTTTCGATTGGAATGTTATTTTTTCACTTCCTCGGTGGACGACGTGCGTCATACGCAAGAGCGCGGTCTCCTTAACATTTGCTCATGCTGCACTACTGGCTGACACGCTTTATCATTGAACACCAATAAGTGTATAGTCAATGAAATAAATTGGTGTTTAGTGACTTCCTGTCAGTTTGTCTCGCAACGTTGATTATATAGTAAAGCAATATTTATAACATGGAGCTGGCAACGTCGTTTAGGCTTAAGTAACGCCTCTGAGGCACCTCTTAAGCAGGACTTGTTTGTGCTAGTCATCAACCATATGAATCACAAGGTGACGTATGTTGAATGACGTAATATGTATCACCTGACACTGGCTGGATTGAACAACGAGTCTGTAGGGATCCGACTCATTCGGACGACCTGACTTGAAATTCATGCAAGCTCCATGCATTTGAAGGACTGGTTGCGAAATGTCATGCGATATCCTTTACACCCGAGCTCATCTATTGAAAGAAATCCGCGTGTGGAAGATTGTGTCCATTTTCGTGTCTTTAAATGTGAACAGGGACACGTATACACTTGTGTGCATCCGTCTTGATGTATAGCCACATTCCGTAAACTGATGTCTTGCGCAAAGTGACACGCTGCCAAAAATATACTCGAGTACGTGTTCACTTGGGGTTTCTACTGCTCTCATCCCGTCCCTTCATTTGTAGAGGGAGATAGAAAAAAACAGCTTTCATATCAAAGAAGAAAAAAATAACATAGAGCGGGCAAGTGTGCACACGACTTGCTAGAGTAACGTGTATAAAAAGAAGCATTTGCACCTGATCCTCGATCATTTTATCACAAAAAAAAGTGGTCAACTGAGAGGTAAATGCACGTAGACCTAGTGCCTATTTCATAATTTAGAACACGGAACACTGTGAGAAAGTAAAATGAAAAGTCATCATTTTCTGTTCTTGTCCGCTAGCGTTCAAACAAAGGCGTCCGCTGTATCGCAGCAGGCGTAACCCACTCGATGTCTAGACGGGTGAGTGTGGTGCCTTATAGCGCTGTCTGTGAGTGTCCCCGCATGCTCTTCGTCAAGCGTCCTGGTGACATGAGCTGGCACATGAGCACCGGATATGCTGTGCTTATAGGAAGCGGTTCACAGTGCAGTGTCCTGGGAACCTTGTATACCTCCTATGCAAACGGGTAAAGATGACTTATTGCCTGGGTTACGTTGCAAACGTGTCTTGAGCAAGCAAATGTAAGTATTCCTGCGGTACACAGCGAAGTGGTCGTAATGTTGACACTGCTCCGGCACTGTTTTCTTTGGCTAAACGCGTTACAAGGCTAAGCATGTGCAGTGACCTGGAAAATCGTTGTAATTGCTTAAGCCTTCCACCGTATTTGTGAATTAACATCAGTATACAAGAAAGGAAACTATGCTAACGATGTATCTTACCTTCATTTATGCTATACCTTAGGTTAGGAGCGTTTAGGTGAGCCCTTTGCGAAAGAAAATTTATGAAAGCCGTGCGCCTCGAAAGAATGTTAGTGAACATTGAGCATTCTCCAGATATGTGCATACATACAGTTATTATCGAACATTCTCAATCATTTGCACCAAGTTTTCCCCTATAATATGAAACACCTTAGAAGTGAATCTTTCCGCCAATAGGGGAGCCCCCTTTGGACCCCAGTCACCGGGTGGATTGGCCGACCCCAACCGCGCTCATTACGCCTCCAATCGAGGGACACCCACTACGCCAGGTGGATCAGTGAGCTGGCCGCCTCCACCACAGTTTTCTCCTGATACGCAACCGGTATTCACGAGCACAGGAGGACTCTTTCCAAGCCAAGGAGGGCCACGGACGCCATGCACACCGCCGCCGCCTCCTCCACCCTCTACCGCTTACTTGGACATGCGATCACCTGGCAGTCAATACCACCAGACGGCACCATTTCCACCACCGCCACCACCACTGACACCAGGAACTTGCCCTCCCATGTCACAGCCTGTGGCCTCGCCTTGTCCCCCACCACCCCCGGCACCACCTGGATGTCCGCCACCGCCACCCCAAGCTCCTCCTGGATGCCCGCCACCGCCTCCACCACCCCCTCCGCCACCGCCACTATCTGGCGGGGCTCCTACATGGAGGCAGAAACAGGTATCCAGTATCCAATGTGTGTCTCCTGTAATTATAGCATTTGCCATCTTAGCAAACACAGCGTGCCCCAGGGGCTGGAGGCTTTGATCCATCTGCGCAGACTCCAATGGATGCTGCGACCCAGTCTTTGTGCAATTTACCTCCACAGCTTCACGGGGCACTCAACAAAGACAAGAAGCCCTTCACGTACACGCCTGGAGGTAATATTTGCTTATTCCGGGAACTTTAACTATAGAATATGGCCGTAAACACGATACTACAGGAAATTTCCTTATTTATTTTTATTTTTCATTCACGACGACCAGTATTACAAAAATATGCGGAGTGCATTACAAAAGCTTATCACAGGTCTGGATTTGTCCGAGATCAAGTCTCCACGCATTCAAAAGAGAATCAACGCAAGACAGCAAGCTGTGGCTCAACAGGGGGAGGCATGGGATCCAAGATATCAGCAGCAGCAGCAGAGTAGTGCAAATGAAGGTAATGGGTACCTTTCTCCTCAAGCACAGCTCAACAGGCAAATGGAGGGGTAAGTTTCCAGAATGAAGAGTTGGGAGGAGCGCAAATAACAACAATTCAATGCAGGATGAGAATAGACGGTGCCAGCTCGCCTCAGGCAGGTTACTACGTCGACCCTAACAGGCAACAGGTGTTGCCGCCACGGAGTCCAGGAACGCAAACACCGGAACCCGACCCTAACAGAGAATTTGTCCAATCGAGGTCATTCCGTGTGCTGCAAAAGCTTACGGACACCGAATCTCCGGGTTACGAACCTCGTAAGGCTTTCTATTTTTCTACTTTTTCTTCGCGTTCATCACGCGTCTGTCAAGAGGTTTCGGTGACGACATTGCTACATTTTTATAGTGCACATGATCACTGAGAGGCGAAAAAGAAGTCGTATATCTACAGTTTACCTACATCCTATTCTGTCCATTCCACAGTCAAGAGCGGACTGTGGGCAGTCCAATCGCTCGATACCATTGGTATACCACTGCAACCACAGCCGCCAATAGCCTGCGTCCGTTTATGAAAAATCTATATACGACAGTCTACAGGATTTACTACAGTTTCTCTAAAATGCTGCATTTATATAAACATACTTCCGCAATACACGCTGTAGCCGCGGAAGTCCCTGCGATCTGGCCATTCTAATGGCGCTTTTTCAAATGCCCGCTTAATGTGGCGATGCTTACACAATCCGTCCTCTGACCTATTTCGAAGAGGCCCCGAGTTAGCGGTCGATTACATCGCCGTTCCGTGGACCACACCCTTTTCACCTCTTCACTGATGGGGCCTGTTGTACAAAAGGCTGGGTAGTACGAGTTCTTGTTGCGGTATAGTAACAAGGATGTTTTCTTTTTTTTTTTTTACGTATTTTGTTATTTTTTCTTATTCTTTGCGTTGATATGAGAGGACATATTCTTCTGATTTGATTCTTGATTCTGATCTACACAGTACATTTTCATCGACTCACAGACAGGGATATGTTCAAAAAGTTATCGTGGGTTTCCTGATCTATTCCGCCGGCATAGTCGTAATGATAAAGAAGCAATCAGTCTCTATAGGCAATGTAATTTTATGGACTACGAAGAGAAACTCCAGCAATCCGGTGGAGCACAAGTGAAATAAAGACGTGTCAGGCTGTGGACAGCCGAGATATACATAAAGCGAAGTTCACATATTCACATGGTTAAATATTGCACGCGAAATCACTTGTAGTACGCACTTCTGTTGCTGCAGAGACCCAGAAAACTTCCTTTTGTGTTGACTGTTAAATTACGTCTGAATAATCAGAGAGACGTTTCTGGTACGTCTGCACAAGATATGCGAAAGCTTATCAAGACCCGTCGCAACTGATTCAGAAATAAGGTCGCGTTTATAATATATTATAACGTGTTGACGTTACTTTAAAAGCGGAGCTAGATAAGATTAGAGCTTTAACTGGGCACGGTTGCTGTTGTCTGTAGAAACGCAACGGATGGGTTGCTCGCGCACCAGTCGCGCACCATGGCTTCTCTCGTTTCGACGGAAAACAATTTCAAGTCGAGGGTAAATACACATTCGTGCATTTGTCAAGTTCTAGTCTTCCGAATCACATACGAGAGTTAGATAACTTTCAGAGTACGACAATGACAGCACCATAATCGTTTCTAGCTGCTATTTAGCCAAACTTCAAGACAGGCTGCGTAATCTATGTTTTGTTTGATTGTTGTAATATGAGCGTGCCCCCTGCTTTGGCCCCCAACAGGGGACTGGCAGTATTTCTAAATAAAATAAATAAATAAATAAAAATAAATTACGTTCACTATTTTATGTGTATATGTCTCCGAGCTCTGGTTGGTTGGTCCTTGGTTGGTGTTACCGATTGTTTATCACTGTATCTGTGCACATAAACGGTAATGCATCCACTGGGCAAAAAAGAAAGAAATACAGAGATGGTGCAAGACGAAGGTGGGACAAGAAGCTGCAGGGGGCTGTCCTATGCATCCCAATTAACAGAGCCTTCAATTTTCAACCGCAGGGCATGATGGATGCCTACCACACTCCGGAAGTGGAACATGTAAAGCACACGCGCTACATCCTGAGAATGTGATAGTTGATTGACGATTGCGACTTGAGGCAGCAGCTATTATGTATTTTGGCTTCCATCGCAATCAGCGATTGGCGCGAACTGCATTTCGATCGAGGGCATGGCGGTTGCTTCAGAGGGGGAGAGAGGCTCTCGTGAGGTCGTGCGGGTACGGAGTGCTGAATGAGAAGCACTGCCCGTTAGAAAGTGAGTGCCATGGAAAAAGTTATTGTGCGGATTGTCCCGTACGAGCCTTATATCGGAAGGAGTAAGTACGCGTCTATTACTTACATTTTCGAGTGACACTTCGGTGTGGTACGAGTATTGCAGAATGTTGGCTGTGCAGAACGCACTATTTGTCAGTCATGTACACGCTAAAAGTTGTTTCGTGATTGCTAAAGTGGCTGTCATTCTTGGATTGAGCGTTCATAATATTTTTGCCACTCTACACATAAGTTGTGCAGCGCATGAAAGAGGGCGATGGTGGTGGTGATGAATTGCGCATTTATGCTAAATCCGTTACTAGAAGGTGCAACGACAACTAAAGATTTCTGCTTCGTGTCAGCAATGTTTGCAGTATTGCCAGTACTGACCAATTAATGGTCCTCTTAGACTCTGAGTGCTTGGAAGCTTTTCTTGATCCCATATCCACAATTATAAGTCATGTGACCTACAACTTTAGACTGTTCCTTTTTTATACTACCTCGTCCTTTCGTAAACGCATGCGCATATTGAGTAAATTCTGTCAACATACACCCATGCGCCAGTACGTTAATCTCATGCGACATCTCGCACATTTTTCAGCTCCTCCAAAACCCCGTGAAGAAGATGAGATGCGTTTCACTGGCCTACGCCGAACAGACATCCCGTCGCGATCTTTTCAGGCCCTCCAAAGGATGACTGGGGTAGATCCACAAGAGGTGCCACCACAGCAGGCACATTATGTTTACGGACAGCCGCAGTACTACGAGCAGCCGGAAGAGCAAGGTAAGCACATGTACATACAGTATACCGCTTCGATTGCTCACCTTCCGCTTACCATGATACGATTTTACCCGTTCTGTAGTCAGTGCCATATTAGCGACATCACGAGTGATTCGCAACATCGCGTAAAGCGTTCAGGGTTTTTCGCCTTCCTGCTGAACGAAAAAATCCTCATAGAGAAGCTCAACGTCAGGGTCATGTTGGTGATAGATAGATAAAATGGAAGGAATGGATTCATCCGGTTCATACGGTTTACATACGGTTACGCACCTTCGAAACTGTACGCCATGAACCCTGCCGTTTGTCGCCTAACATAGCGTGTCCTTGATCGTGTTTTAGACTGTCCCGTCCTGGATTCATCAGTTTTGCAGTGCTGCTTCAGTTCTCAAACAATTCTGTCCTAGTAAGCTCTTTTGCATATCGGGCTTCCACGAGTGCGTTACCCTATACTGTTCGCTGGCGGACACAATCAGTTGAGTATAGCTATGCGGAAATATGAACGGGTCAACGAGTTATCAGTACGAGGTCTCGTGTTTTATTCCCGAGTACGATATAGAGATAACATTTAATGAGAGGAAAATGGAACAATGGGCTCCTGTTATATGAGGCGTTTGTGCGTGACACTGGAGGGCCACACTTGTGTACGACACAATTCGAACAAAACTGAGAGAGTGAGAGAAGGTGATTGCGTTCTGCTCTCGTTTGTAATTTGAGAAATATACTGGCGAAATCAAGCGGACGCCTCACGCAACTTCGATATGAATTATTCATGCGATTATTACGGTTTCTAATGAGGGGAAAGGGAGCCGATACACTAATGAAGGACATCAACAATGCGCATTTTACGCAGTTTAACGCGTTAGACGTGCGTTTATGCACCTTGTCCTTGTGGAAGTGTGCAATAACAAAAATTAGATGGTGATATAAAGATAGGAATGTCTCCTGCTCATACGGCAGAATACTACCCCAGTGCACAGAGCTGCGCAATCACTGCCGCATTTAGCGTGACAGTTAAAAGGTAGTATTGTTGTCAGTTATTGTCACGCCACTAAAATTCGTTTTCACCTTGCTCCTTGAAAACGCGTGTCTTTGACTGCTGTCTACACGCGTAGCTCAAATTTTTCTCTCACTCCCACATTGTCCAATTTTAGCTTGAAAGACCCCTTTACCAATGTACTGTCCAAAAGAATTCCAGTTTGCCTCAAATGGTAATAATTTACAGACATCCGCGAATACTGTAACCATCCCGAGGAACTGGATGACGCTACGGTGAACCCACGTTACCGTGGAGGGAACATCCCGTCCCGCTCATTCAAGGTGCTTCAAAACATGACCGGTGCTGACAGTAAGTGCACTCTTTCTTGAAACTCTGCTTTCTTCATGCCTTGTGATGTGCGCTAGAGCGCTTTTTACAATGAACATGTTTTGAAAACAGCAACTGCGCCGTCCGTGTTTGATCAGAGGCAGCAACAGTCGTCGCCCAAGCCTCGCAAGACGACGCAAATGACGGTTCAGATGGGACCTCAGACAGGTTATTCGGGCCCTCCAGGTCAAGGTGGAGTCGTTTACACTCCCGAAAAGGTGTTCCCGCATCCCAACGTGCCAGCGTCCATGCAACAAATTGAAGCTGAGCCGAAAAAATACAGCGGTGGCAACATCCCGTCGAGGTCCTTCAAAATTCTGCAGGTTATGACAGGCGAGAATCCGACTCAAGGTTAGTACACTAAAATTTGAAATGTGATAAAAAATTCTCCAGGTACGACACGAACGAACAATCAGCACATCAGTTTCCCGATTGCATGTTATCGTTTTATACTTATCGCACAGTGACTCTGTCCAAACTCCATCCGTATATGCATTCTATGGCCGTCTGCGACAGTATTATTAGATATTAGATATCAGCAGTTCATAATCTCAGCGAGCCGATCTGCGGTGCCTGCGATGTCGTCTCGCTGCTTGTCATGGTCGACCTCGCTAAGCGCGGTCAACGTCACGACTAACGTAGGAGGATGTAGCATGCGTCATGGGCCGACTTCGAAAATGATTACATATGCCTTAAATCGATTGTAAGGGAAAAACGTAGGATTTGATTCCGCGACCTCCCAATCTTGGGTACGTGCCTGGCAACTGCCAAGGAATGAGCAATTAGCGCGTTCTGCCATTGCGGATAGCGATTGAGCCTCAGGTAGATGCATTACTAGACCTCGGAAGACAGCCCAGTAGCAGAGACCCTTGCGAACTGGGGTCATTGCACTCCCATGAAAAGCGTTTGAGAAGTTCACACCGTGACGTTGTTACTCAGTGGGCTACGTGCGTACATGGCAGTGTAACGCATAGCCGTAGGATACCGTAACCAAATACGCACCTTCTTTCTCTCTCCGTTCCTTACGGCACGAATGTTATCCATGGTTGAAACCCTGGGAACCCTTCTCACTTTGGCTGGAGTGACACTCATGAATGAAGATTACAAAATCTTTATCTCGTCACATCATTCTTACACGCTGCTTTTGTCGCACAGATTCTGGTACAGACTTCTGAAGATTCTGCGCCACACGGAGGAGTGTGCCGACCTGCCTAGTTCCGCTCCTCCTAAGAATGGCTGATAGGAAAACGCTTCTATCTGAGAAAGCTATTGTTCAGGACAGACTTTTTTCCCCCACGTGTGTGTGTGTGTGCGCGCGTGTCCCTTTCGAGGCTCTTAATTGAATTGAAACGAAAGGCATAACATTGCTTTCTTCCTTTTGTCCACCCGCTATTTAAACCCCCTCTCACGTCATGCTCACTCGGCTGTCTTTCACCCTTTTTCTGATGATTTCTTTTGCCATTGTACAATGAAACTGCAATAATATTCAGTTCCCCAGTGCCTCAAGATGGGAACTGATAGCTAACGTTTTAGGCTGTGATCCTTTTCAAAGAACTTCACCTAAGATGTGAAAGCACGTGATTGGTCGATCCTTTATTTCGTTTTATCTAGGCTCGCTTCCTGCGCCCTGCAAATAGAATGCTATCATAATTTATATGCTGTATATGATTTACGGTGAACCCTATGTTTGAAATGAAAGAGAACTGAAATTAATATATACATGCACGGTTCTTTATGTTACATGTGTGTGATTACAGCGCTTTCATGAATCTACGTTTTTGTACTTCAGAAATGCTCTTGAATGATTGCCTGCATACGTGAATATTTAATTTGAAACGTTGATTATGCAGTCTCAGCATTAGGAATTACAAACGCACCTTTTACAAACTTTGTTCTTCGCTCCTTCGAGCTTGATGAAGATCTGACAGAAAGATCTTGAAAGTCTGACTTTTCTAGTCATCTATGAAAGTTTATCGAAGAGAAAACAAGCAACTCGCCGTCCTGCAAAGTGCATTTGTGTAGACGTTTACTATTCAATAAACCGTAGGTACGTTGATGAAACTTAACGTGAGCTCTCTTTTGCTTATCTGGTCAAAGCTTGTGAAGACACCTTTCAGCAGGAAAGACCGGATTTTGTGATAATACGACGAGACGTGCAGCAGCAAACGTATCTTCTAACTATCCTCAAGTCCAAACCTACCTGACGGTGTGGAAGCACTTTTTCTTTCTTTTATTTTTGTGCTAATAACAAAAACAAAACAAGAGAAAGATCGCCGAATAT
Organism: Ornithodoros moubata; assembly: GCA_029532675.1. NCBI lineage: Eukaryota > Metazoa > Arthropoda > Arachnida > Ixodida > Argasidae > Ornithodoros > Ornithodoros moubata. The sequence continues at coordinate 5,048 of JARGYV010102365.1, read as the reverse complement.
TCCTTGCTCCTCCCCAAGCGGCACAATGTACTGAAAGTCGGGTGCAATAGGGGCGGTCGTCAGGTATCTTATCTTTTTGTCGCTGTCTTTCTGACGTGCCGCGAACTTCAAAAGTAACCTTGATCCATCCATCCACCCCCCTCGCACCCGAGTTTCAGTACATTGTGCCGCTTAGGTCCAGACTTCAACTTGCACATCAGCGCTGTGAATAGAATTTCAGAGCGGGACAACCTGACCCGCTTGTCATCATCAGATATGGAAGCGCTCGTCCGAGAGTGTCGTTATCTACGATGTGATAGTAGATGAGGCAGGAAACATTGAAGCAAACGCCACACAGAGCTTCGTAACACACAGTTGAGTTCAAACTATTGATTGCCTTAAATGTATATGTATATTGACTAGCCAGGTTATCCTCTCCTCCCTGGTTCAAATGTGGTCCTTCCGCCGCGAGGAGTGGCAGGCCTACTGTTCAGGTATGTCGTATTTCGGTCTCGCCTTCAGAGGTTGCCGCATCCTTCTCACGCTAGTGGGTCGCTTACGTCGTACACGACGAGAACATACTACACGCAATGCCTGTGTCGCAGACAGGCTGTTGCATTTACTTGACGACACAGTACTGGCGTCACAACGGAATGAGAATCTCAACTTTAATGTGTTCATGCACCGGTGTCAAAACTCCACTTTAACACCTTTTTAGAATTATAATTTTGACAAATCTGTTTACAAAAGAAGACAGAAGAAGAAAGAAACGCGGGCAACGGAATATAGGGAGGATGGTAAAACTGTATTATTTCATTGATCAATCAAAGAAATAACTATAGCACTAGTACGTCTTGGGTTCTTCGGGACTACGACCTGCCCTTCGTAAATCTCGCTGTCTCTGTAATATAGTATGGAGACTTAGGACCTGGAATTTGAGTAAACAACTGCACTGAACGCGGCCGTTTCTTTCGCAGTGCCCCGTTTAAATTCTGCACGTGTCTTAACAAAGATCAACGCGATCAACATGAAAGTCACGAATGTGCAAGAAAGGCAGTTCACCCAAAGACAAATCAGTCGAGAAGCCATAGAGCACCTGACAATGACACTAACGCTTTATTTTCTTTCCATGTTCAGCGAAGCATAAGCAATGAACAGTGACGATGAGCAAATATATACTATAGGTTACAGGAGGTGACTTAGCAAAAAAATCTTTATGAGCTTTCATCCCAACTCCAAATGACCGCATAAGGCAGATGCAGCTCCAAGCATCACGCAACGGACATCACCAAACGCAACTGCCGGAAAGAGAAAGTCTCACATAGCAGTTCCCATCGCAAATAAGTAATTAAGCCATTTTGCTGAATGTAAGTTTGCTCAGCGTGGGTATATGCTCCGTACCGCGCCATGGCTGGCGCTCCAGAACATCAACATGGCGTACTCAACTTTGTACAGTTTTGAGACTATTCATGTTTTCGTTGTCACAGAAATACGTGTCAACTTAGGACACGTTGAAAATTTATTACAGGCGCAACAGGTAAAAATAACGTTGGAGCCCCTTCCATTTTCCAGGCGTGCGTTCAGTGAGTGCACTATTTTCATTCAGCACGTGCTAGTAAAAGGCAAACGAAAATGGTCATAAATAACAGTGTTTGTACGTTTGTTTATAGCGTAAAGAGACTCGGAGCAATTATTGTGTAAGGTGAGAAGTTGGAAAGGATTCAGTGGTCCCGTAGATTCCTTTTTCCGTTCGAAAGTACAAGCAGATGGTTCACAATCATATTGGAACAAGCGTGAAGAAGGTACACTGCACTCTGTTTTTTTTTTTTTTTTCTTCGTCTCACATGCGGCAGTAACCCTCCTCTCTTATTCATTACATGTTATATGTTTGTGTAATATGCGGTTTTACAAACTTCGGTAACTGCTGCAACTTCATTTACTTTTCTATAAGATAATCTTCTATAGCCGTCGTAATGACGTCCAAGGGTCAGTTTATCACTTACCCGAAATACCTGTATTACAAGGGAGAAAGTTAACTTAAAATAATTATAATAAAATGAAAGGACACTATGTACGCCTTTCGTTTTCAGTGCATGTATTTGTTTTTCTGTTCTGCTCACGGACAGAAAGATGACTCGGGTTTCTAAACAGTTTTCGAACTAAAGCGCGTGTTCTTTGCTAAGCGACCGACACTACATGTTCAGTATATACGGTTTAATGTGCGATGCTCTTAGCCAAAACCGCCTGTCTTAGACGAAGTCTAGATCTATGTTTTCATAAGCTCTAGATAAGGTTGTAGCGGCATTCACGAGTGGTGGTGGTGTATTATCAATACTGCCAAGTGATCTGCCTATACCGATGTGATAGGATGTTGCTCGACAAAGGGTCCCTTTTCTACATTCACCTGCGATGCACGTACACGGTACGACTTGCGATTTACAGTCCAGTCCCTTCGACGAACACTGCCACCGGGATTATTTCGTACGCGCGGACGTTGAAGAGGAAGTCACGTTCCCCTTAACAATATATCAGACTTCCTTCTAAAAATGGAGGCTTTGGCTCAGTAAACGTTAATTAGCGCTTCCAGTATTCTAAAAACACGGCATGTTTCGGAATGCAATTAAGAGATAAAGCAGTCATCCATACATTTGAGTGTGCATCGTTGTATGCACGTATTCAAGAGTGAGGGAGAAAAAGAGACACAGTGAGAAATGAGACAAATACGCGTCTATACAATTAGTTATATCTTCTCGCTGCTGAAACAGAGACTGGGAGCAATAATTATACATAGAGATAAAACTGCTTACACGTGTCACGGTATACGCACGATCTTTCCAACATATGTAGGTTGTAGTAGCGGCACTCCATTCTCGCAACGTTGCAAATATTGATGGCAGTGATTTTTAAACTCGCGCGACTTCACTATCATACCACTTCAAATTGCATGCATAGTTTATACAAACGGCTATCGAACGGCATTGTCATTCTCAAATACATACTGGGACCTGTCTCACCTGTTCGGTTACTGTCAAGTAATTGCACAGTTTCCCAAGCCTTCTTCCTGCTTCATTCAACTATTTCATAACGCCATTTAGATGCGGCTCACCGAAACATACAGAAAGCAGAGTTGCTTCTAGGTTTCATGCATGCGGTGGCCCACACCGCTATACAACGTCCACATTGATATTTCTCAGCCAAAACCATCTGTAAGCGCCAGATAAGCTTATTGTACATCGACGACTATCTTCACACTAATGTGTTCACACCTTTCAAAACTGGTCTCCTTTTAGTTACAAGGACGTTTACATTGGGGTGTGCCCAAAGTTGACCCTATCCAACCATGTCCGTCAGCCTGGGTTGTCCCTGAGACAGCTTCCGTTGCGCTGTTGTCCAAACTAATGGTACTCCAGCGAACTGACGGGCGCACTGTCTCAATATTCAAAATGAATTCCTGCTTTTATAAGTGCAACGAGCTGTTATCGTGCAGGGAAACAGATATATGGTAAGTGAGGCCGTCCCACATAAGCTTGAAGTATGCAACTCCATTACAAACCAATACAATGGTGCAGTGCTACTTCTCTCTGTGTGTACTATCGTTTTCCTTCGACGAAGCTACCGATCGTATTGTTTGATGAGCTAAACTTTCTTTATGATCTAGCCGTTCAACAAGGGACTTTCCGCACCTGTAAAAATAAACTTTCGTGCGTAATCGCAAATAGGCAGATGTACTAGAAAGTTCTAACGTTCCGTTGTTTTTTATCTGCTACTCGCAGATAAAAGAAAACCATTATACATGAATATTTATATAGTGCCAAAATATATATTATATATATACAGGAAACGGATTCGTTTCATCGCCACTAAGTGCATGCTGCGAATGTATTTTTTTTTCTTCTTCTTCTTGAGGCCTCTCAAATATAATGCTGTGTTGACTAGATACGGCGCTTTCTCAAGAAAGCTGGTGAACACCGAGGCGCCTTCAACAAGCGTCCTTTGTAGCACGAGCGTGGGTTTTTTGATTGCAGTGTGTTTTTTAACGTTTCGTGTAGCACATTCTTCTCCTATAATGCGCCGCTTGCAACACCGTCGCTCGTGTTTCCAATTTGACGTTCGAACGATCCCCTAGGAATGTCTCGCAGTCAATAGGAGAAGACATGTGTGACAAACTGAAGATGCAGTCAACCAATCTTCTGTCTTCAACACGTCCAATCCTTTTTGGCGCCAGAGTAGTGGTAGGGAACTGTTCAACAACCAACCACAGCTTACAGACATCCCTGTTGCAAGCGGCACGAATAATGGAACATTCTGTTAGCGTTGTGCTACATAAGACCTCACTGCTGCACTGTGGGAGGAGTGTGCCCTTCATGTCGTACATCTGTTGGTACTGGTATGTGTTTTCCCATTTGTATTGAGAATATTTTGTGCATTTCTTCGGGAGTGCTAGCAACAGCTTTTAGCAAAGGGAAGTCTGGTCGAGTCCAGATGACGTCATTCAGGCCTCACAAAAGAGACGGCAGTGCAGAGGGTGAAATTGTCACATTCTCGACTTGTGACTTGTAAGACTCATTAGTGTTCATAAGTGAACCCGGATCACGTGGTACTGTTCGTTACATAAACACTGCCTTCGACGAATCCTTTCTGCACCGCGTCCCGTTACATCTGGTCAGCGGTGACACCAGAGCCGAGGGACTCTCGAAATCAGCGGCAACGGAAGTTGAAAAAAAAAAAACAAAAAAAACTAACACCACGTGACATATATTCCACCGCTTAGCTCAGTCCGACTCGATGAGAGCAACCATCAGTACTGCTAAATCTTACGCGCGATTTCATTCAACGAATTGCGACTATAGAAAAGCGTTGAGACCCACCGAATTAGAACGGGTCCAGCAGAGTCGCAAGTGAAAATACCCTAGAACTCCCTGGCTGACGGAAACCGCCTTCGGACGCTCAAAGTCCCCAACTGTAGAAGCAAACGGAGATTTCTTTACGGGGAAACCTAACGTCAGCACTGTCTGTCGAGAGTTACTTGAAGATAGTTGAGTATAAGGACACCACGAAGGCGACGGGCA
>JARGYV010102364.1:10992-22440 GCA_029532675.1 Ornithodoros moubata | reverse complement strand
CGTCTCCATTTTTATTTTCTTCCTCAATTTCAATTTCAGGATGGAGCGGCACGTGGCAGGGGTGTAGGCTTCAGATGGAAATGATGTGTTAGGACATCTTTAGGACCTTCGATATTTGTCCTTTGTCTTAGTGTGTCGATGTGATTTCTTCTTCTGCTTATTGCCAACGTATCTGCATGGTCCGCATGGGCCGCATTGTCCGAGGACTCAGCCCAGGCCTCGGAGTGGACGCGACATTCTACGTCACGTACATGTGACCTTCGACGCTCTCTTTCGAATAGCAAGCGAGGGATCTTTGCCGACGGTCAAAATAGCTCACACCGCCGTCACCATATAATGTTCTTATTGTTGAAACTGTGAACAACGCCTTATGCCCTTAGGATGCACCTTTGAAACGTTTCGAATAGAAAAACTCTATAGATGCCGTCCGAGCTACCGCCACGGCTCAACGTGCGTCAGTCACGCCGAAGACCCCGTTTTGTTCATAAAAACACAAAGACGAATGTAAAGACGACTGTAGCGTTTCCGAAGCACTTCTACAACACGGTGAAGACAAGAGACATTCGTTCAAGTGCGCTGTACGGTCGATGTCGTTAAAGTAGTATGACCATCATTATTTGTCAATGTCTAGATAGTCACCATAACTTAACCGAAAGTCACATTTTCTTGGCACAGTTGCGAATTTTTTCTAAGGCTCAAAAACTTCAATGTGAGGTGGGACTGTCTGGACTACGAAAAATGTATGACAGAATCACAGTTTCTCTTATTCGTGTTCCCTATTTATTCTGAGACAAACGACTTAAGTTCGGATCCAAAACTTCCGCTCAATCTCAATTCCTCTCAATCTCAATTCCTCTTATGAACTGGAAGGGTTGGGAAATAAAGTGCAGGGAAGTCCTACCCACCACTCCAGAAAGGGAAGTCCGAAACGTGCGTTGGAATGTGACATGCTTCTCTAACTTCTCAAAACTGTGCACAAAAAAAAAAAAAAAGAAAGGAAGAAAAAATTTAGAGAAAAAATCAGCCAAATAAAACGACACCAAGAGATTGAACTAGACAAAGGGATGGCGAGGTTAATAACAATAAAGAAAATATCTGCTCCTTCATTTTTCATTTTAGTTCCAGGGGGCGCCACGGTTCATTCCAGATGCAAGAACTACTCTCGAGGGCAGCTGCCTAGCTAGAAGAGGCATCTATGGTTGTCGGGTGAGCATCACTCATAAGGGGACGTCTCTCCTTTGCGGAAGTAAAAGAAGAAAGAGATAGAGAGAACGACTGAATAGAAAATGACAGGCCTAGGAAGAAAGAAACATCGAACCAGTGAAACAAAATGGAAACGTGAAGGGGAAAAACCCGGAAGATGAAGGAAACTCTTCCCGAGTTGACCCATATTAATTTTAAATGAGCAGAATCTCGCTTGAGCGACACTGTGCACATTGTAAGATTAAAAGGAAGGCAGGCGGTACTCATCGCTCGTCTTTCTTTTTACATTTTGGGAAGCAGATGAAACGCATTTAAAAGTATATGTGCAGACATGTAGACATGTCCGTTACCATATGCATGTTCGAGGGAATACGACCAACGCGCTTCGGTCGACGTCTTCATTGAGAAAGGCGTGGGCAAGTGGGGCTGGCAACGCTATTTATTACGAGAAGCAGTTAAAACATTTGCTGCCGCTACACATGTTGCGTTGTGATTGACTGCAGGACATTGCGGTGAAACAGATCCAAATGCAGCTTGTGAGTTAATTGTGTTCTTTCTGTAGTTGGATACTCATTGTCGTTCTTCCAACTCCTTCGGGGAAGGTGCCCGCCGGCAGCGTATACTTCACTTGTTTCACACGCCGAGGCGTCACATGGCAATACATTTTCACTCACCGCCATGTTTGCCGTACCAATTTGCTGAGCAAGTCTAGCCCCACGGCCTTCCCTACTGTAAGAAAAGCTTCCCCAAACACGGTCCGACTTCATTTATTTACTGCATTAGAGCGCAATGAAAGCGACTGCTTGCGAGTGGGCCATTGAAAGCGGTAAATTATACGAGCAGGTCCAATTTTAGGTAATTTTAAGTCGTTGTTTACAGACAGACAGTTCATGAAAGTACATATTGCGAAAGAACCCGAGGCAAACCGTTGAGCGCAAGGACGCAGTAACGCGTTAGTTTCAAAGGAATGTTTACGTCTGCCAAGGGAAGTTTAGGCCTCACTATTCGATATATATGCGCACGTGCATGACATTTTGGCCTTCTGGTGGCTCTTTTTTGGGAACAAAATGTCACATTATTCGGCATGAAGCTCGTCTGGGGAAAAACACGCCTTTTACTACAGTTGCAATAGGAGTTACAGTGACAAGTTATTTCTAGAAACCAGCAGAAATTTTGCTTCGAGGTATGTATAAGGGAATAACCCCACAGCGTTATTAGAAGTAAGCGAACGCGACAATTGGCTCAGCCGGTCCGAGATCAAGTGAACGAAACGCTGGTATAAAAAATTTGCCGAGGGCGGATTTTGTTAGCGGACATTCGAGTACATGAACGAGCTCTGTATGCGTTTTTTATTATTCATATTTTTTAGCAACAAAGTTGCCATATCCTTACAATACACAATATTTCCTTCATATAAGAATAATAATGTTGGTTATAAAATGGGGGACTTCCTGAAATCGCCTCTCTCTATGAAATGCGTGGTAAAACGCATCGGGCCCCCCATTCAGCTTCCGCTGAATTGCACTGTTCCACCTTTACGTCGTTCCTTCCACATGCAAACGCATCGACCATTGTTACCCACTACATTACCGAGAAGCCTTCTGTACGCGACATATGGATCCGCTGAAAAGAACTTTGACAACAGCAGCGCCGTATATAGAAGGCGGCAGGCGCGACTCCAATATTGAACGCCCGCGGACGTTTGACGGTCAGCACGCCTCCAGCGTCAAAGTAAACTGAATTGCATGATTCCATTTGTCGCATACACCAGTTGAAATCCGCCTGTATATGGAAGAAAACACGGCGAGAACGCCTCGTGACGTTGAATGACACGTCATGAGTTCTAGTGCGGTCGTTGCACACAGTCGACGTGACGTTATGAACTCTCGTGTAGGTCGGAAATGTCCGCAGAAATATGTGCAGGGCAGTGGCAGTGACGATGATATAAAACGGAATGGTAAATACATGTCGCACTACTTCAATTTTTACAGTACGAAAGGGTGTCGAGAAGAGAAAAGAAAAATCGTCTTTCTACGTGGATCACTGTTCCTGCATAGATCGCTTAAAAGAAACAGTCACATGACATAGCTGACATCAATGGTTCGCCCGTCGACAGTTTCCAATAGCCCCCGAGATCACGCCCCCAGTCCACGGCCTCTTCATTGGGCAACGTTCGAGAGGTGATATTAACGCGATGGGTTTTGGTTTCCACGGCTTGATTTTCGCTTGCACATTGGACACCGCATCTAGAATTTTCAATTGGAAAATAATTAATTATTTAATTTAAAAGTAGAAACAAAAGCTTTCTGCACGCAAAGACGCATATATTTATGAATTAATAGCAAGTTGTAAAAGGTTGAGGCTAGCCGTTCCAACCCGTGTAATTGATCAGGCACGTCATTTCAAGTTTTGAAATGCAGATGTAGTGTTCGAACGTATAGAAGAAAAAAAGACGGCTCCATGGACGATGCCTTGTGCCATCACGTTGAGTGACGCAATTCCGGTGACGCGACTCCTACGGTGCATTGAACACGTGACTACACCGAAAAGTCAAACTCCTCAGTCCACGATTCCTGGTGGATGATGCATCTAAGCAATGAACTCGAACGCTACACGCGAACTGAAACATGCAAACGACAGGGCAGGCATGTCAGATGCAGAGGGGGCGCTCGCAATACAAATTCGCAGTGGAGAACTACCGGGACTGTGGAAAAGAAATTCCCCTTCAGATCCGGGAATATAAACGTCATACAAATTAGAGAGAACCGACACAAATTGACCACGTGACTGTAAAGAGAGAGAGAGAGAGAGCGCGCACAAAAGGAAAGGAGAAAGTAACAACCGCGCGGGATTATTTGTTTCGCCAGAACACGGCAGGGGGAGGCACTTCCACTCGGATGCTCTCCAAATTGAAAACGCTTTCTTCTTCCGCTTGCGATCGGCTGTCGGAGATGAAATTGAAACCGCTGATGCAGCGGTGTACAACATCAAGTATGTGCGTCCTTGAGGCTCAGAAGGAATTATAATAATAATATTAAAGTTTGGCAGAAAAGAAAAGCGCTATCTAGCTTTGATGGTGATTTCGCAAAGAAGCGGCAAACAACATTTGTGGAATGAAAGTAGAAAGCAAACCCGGCTGAAAGCGAGGTTAGAGGTACGAATTAAACGTTACGCACAGTTTCGAAACGTTGAGATGCGAAAGGGTTCGGGCTTATTGACCTCAATTTGTGCATAATATAAAAAAGTGGTTTTACACGTCCACAGAAGCTTCCTTTCCAAATTTTTGGAGCCATGGCCAGTCAGGGTTGTGTGAAACCCTGCATTTCCTTGATACCTCCCAGACGTATTTCACTTAGTTGTCGCAACCCTGCTCATAGCAGCAGTTGCCTAAAGGCACATCAAGAAATATAAAAAAAATTTGAAACCAATTGAACGAAGATTTATTTGCGAATGTCTTGCGAATTTCCCGGTCTCCATCTGGAGCATAAACATAGTCCGGGACGTAATGAAGCACTTTTCACTTTTTCACCGCCGAGTGGCGAGGTCATGAGAATGATGTAATTCTTCAAGGGCCACTTCTCTCACAAGAGTTTTCTTGAAGAAGGGATCAAATTGAACGAACGGTGCTTAATTCAGAAAGCGAGTTCGAAAGGCGAGAAATATGCCTGGGGACATGAGTGCGCATAAAGCTCGCGTCGCGATGTTGGCAACTGTATCACTCTGCTGCATCTGTTGTGCTGAATTCCCTGAATGCCACAGAGACGCATATTTCGATCGACTTGCTCTGATTTAAGATGGAACGGCTTACTTGAATGCCACGCTTTGGTGAGTTTTTCATTTACATTGTTATTCTGCTTTTCTCTCGTTTTGCACGTTCGTCTTTTTGTCGTTGGGCTCTCCGATTGTTACATCATGTTTTCTGTTACCCGTTCTTTTAAAGAAGGAACTATAAGGTGCGGAGCCATAACGTTTGACAACCTAACCATGAAATCTTAGGAGAAGTTATGTAACCATCTTTAAGAGTCTTATTATTACCTGTCGATCAGGATCTTACTTTTTTTTTCTTTCTCTCTCTCCTTTAGCTGTGCGTTCACGTGTCTGTAAATGTCGTGACCCTGACTGAGGCGGTTCTGTGCATAGCTTCAGCCTGTTTTCTAAATCGTATCCAACCCCTTTTCTCCGAGCCGCTTATCTCTTGTACGTGCCTGTTAACCTGACGCTACAGTGCAACCTCGCACCATATTCGACGCACGTCAAAACCAGCCTGAGAAAGAGAATGAAGCTATAAGGTTCACGGCACTATCTCCCACAAGTCGTTATAGCCCAAATTACATTAGCCTTTATGCCCTTCTATGCTGATCGATTCCACACGGTAAAACAGCACGCGCGAGGAACATGAAGCCTGCAAAGCTGCTGAAAAGTGCGGCGAAAAAGCAGCAGCCGAGAAAATCGATAAACGGGCCAACATGGTTGGGACAGAAGCGCATCTGTAGCATCAGGAATAAAACAGAGAGAAAGAAAAAAAAAATATTCTAAATGAAGTCACCCTTCGCCATAGGCCAAAAGAGAAGCCGCCAAATTATGGGACACTACACGGGACATTGGGATTACGTTTCTGTCTTTTAACGCACCCTCCACGCGAACAGCTTTCAGCACGCTGTCCATTCTCGTCTGTCAGAGCTGTAGCGAGTCGGTGTGCTCCCCGAAACGGTAATGGTTGCTGCGCCAGCAAGATGCGGTGATAGAGGCTAATAACGCTTCCGCCCTCTAGCAGACAGCCGATTCGTTTCAATGAATGGAAACTTAACGTGCGCGGAAATCCATTAAAGCTGTGTATCGTACTAAACGCTCACAAGCTCAACTCCCTTTCCCTCTCACACATACAAAAAAAAAAAAAAAAAAATCGCTCTGCACTCTATTCGGTATTTTTTAAGGACTTTAACTTACTGTAAAGCAGTAGTCAGAGACTATATAGAAAATCTGTGTACTGGGTAGCACGCATTCTCAGGACTCCAATACTAAATTTTCACGCAAAATACTCCTCCAGTTTTTTATAAATGTGACATTAAATGTCGTGGACGACACTGTGTTAGCAAGACCGGTCTATGACCGTTACCTGCCGTTACCGTTTGCTGGCAAAACAGCAGAACATCTGCATACCGAAAGTCGAACTTGCCATTCGACTCTTCACATACGCCGGCATCCGTCACGTGTGTGAACAATGTGCGACTTTTCCGACCTAAGTCTACAACCCGACACCGCCAAAAACATTACGCTAAACCCGGCGAGGAACAGAGGCGATAGAGGCAGCAGTGAGCTCCATTTGCGCCCCAGCTAATATAACGCCAGGCATAATTTTAGTAGCCATGATCGCTGTTTTGTGTCTCATTCGTTTCAAGAAATCGCAAAGAACGTAAAATGGCCGCGATTGCAGTATTTCGCTACATCCCGCTGGCAGAACAGGGACGCATGTACACAATGTTGCCTGTGGGAAATGAAGGTTTTCAACACTACGCGTCCCTTGGCTGCCCAGCAAATTAGAAATATTTAGAACCAGTTTTTACGCGTGTGTTTTGCCGTGCAGGCAGTATTTACAACGCTCACTCAAAATACGTAGCTCAAATGAATAAGTTTTAACCTGCTTTACACTACTTTACTTTTACTCGCTTACTTTTAAATGTAACATAACTGCTTTTTTTAGCTCCCGCCAGATGGCGCTAGCGTTCGGAATTTGCTTCATTTTCGCCGTTAAGCGTCACTCGAGCCCAAGGATTGTATGGATCGCGATACTAAAACAATGTTTTAAAGTTTGCTATACAGCACTCTTAAACGCATGTGCGGTGTGCAAGTGTTCTGTGGTCCCACTGTGATAAAACTCTCATATATAGTGCAGTTCTGACAGCTGCGTGCAGCGAGTTCCTTCTTTACTCCTTCGTCATAATATTGGCGGTCAAGCTTGCTGACCCTTATCATATATCCCCAGACAGCAAACGCTGCCTTTTCGCCTCTGCAGACATGTGGTGCTCTCTTGGTGACGGGTGGCTTAATGCCTCTTAAGCTGCCTTTGGTACGTCGTCTGACTCGACAAATTACACGGCCTCGCAAACCACTATCGTCAAGCTTGTAATTCGCGCCGTGGCCTGACTTGGTAAGTGAGTCGACGTCCTGAGACCCTTGATCATCCGTCGTTTGAGAAGGGCGTCTGGTAACATGGAACACTTTGGTACTCGAGGTGGGAAGAGCTTTAGCTTGTGTAGTGTTCTAGCTTTTACCTCAGCGAGTTTGCAGCGTTCACTGGTTGTGGCATTCTACCGCAGATGACCGGCGTGGTCATTACCAGTAAATGCTTGTGCAGACGACACATCGGGCAACACTGTAGAGTTCCGAACGATATGGTCAACGATCATCATCATAAATTGAGATATGTAGCGGGCAGTGACAAATTAGTGACCCCCCCTCCCCCCGAAAAAAAAAAGCATGTGAATACAATGCAGTTTTGCTCAATTATTCACGAATAAGTTGAAAAGCTGCTCGATTTTCTAATCATTTTCACCGACTGTATCTCTGTTACGACCTCCAGCTGACATATGTTCCGCGTAAAATTTGAGCCATTTTTCGCAAAAAGAGGGAAGGAATGAGCAAACATGGGACGCAAATGCAGAGTTGCGTAACGTGATAGGATACAACAGGACACGGAACGCAGACGTCGCGCAGCAACAGCGACCACGGTAGCCACCTCAAACATGTGTGTCGCTGGCAGCGGTATAGTGCTCAAGTCATATAATACAGGGATAATCGATGGCGACCTTTTTTCAGCGATTCACGCTCTCCACTTTTCGCTGCGACGCGAAGCAATGAAAAGAGGAGAGAGAGAGAGAAGGGAGAACGAAGCTGTTGGGAGGTTGTAAATAAATCAATAACGCCAATAAAACGCGGTAAAAGCGGCTCAGGCCCAAAGCTTTACACGGATCAGGGTCTGTCCCATTCCTGATAACGAGGACGTGGGGCTGGAGAAGATTTCGCGACACCTTTCGTTTAACGATGCCTTCCAGGCTATTCCTCACCTTCTGGCTTTTAAACGACGACAGGTCCTGCATAAGCGGTGAGTATAATAGGAGAATGCAGATCCTTTCCTAAGTGGGTCCTTCTATCGTGAGCACCCACGTGCGCCTTTTAGGTGCGTTATTCGAACTGTCCTTCGGCACCACGTAGGATGACGAAGCGGAGCACTTCACAAGGACCCAAAGCCTGGATCTAATGACATAAAGGTGACGCGATAAAAAGAAATAAAAGTTGGAAAAGAAACAATCCGGGAAACTCGGCTTCGTTATGATAGCGACCGATGCCATTGATATGCAGAAATACTGGGAAACGCCAGATATGCGCAATAGTGACTGGTACGACGCATGTAAATATTCTATTCATACAGAACATAAACGTTAGTGGTTATGCATATGATATGCATGATTCTTTGTAACAGCTTTCTCGCCTATATAGGGTGTTGAAAAGTTTGCTGCTTTTGGACTGTTGGTTTTGTGTATTATTGGCACTAAAAGGATGCAGGTATTAATGCAATAAGTCCTCTTTACGTCTACAATGCTCATCAATCGGCATTCCTACCGAAAACACGAGCGAGCAAGAGAGTACCGGTTGAATGACAGCCAACCTCATCGACAGCGACAGCAAGACAGCGTCTCTTCTCGTCCAAACACCTGTTGCCATCAACCCGAACAATCGCACTTGAAATCTATAGGCTTCGGATCATTCTCATCGGCGGCACCATACGGTAAAAGAGACATAAAGCTGAACCACTACCCTTCTGCAACCCGACCTTGGGTTCAGGACGCAGAGGCAGGTCCCGGAGGAGAGACATCAGCCGAGCTGTCAACCTTGATGCAGCCAATGTGGATAGCCGCGTCTCGCCTCGCGTGTCGCAATTCGCTCGATGAATGCAAGAGCTAGAGTTTCGGTTTCAGCGACCCCTATTGGCACGATTTTCCTTCACCAAAGCTGTGGGAAGCAACCACTGTAGTTGTCCATCATATGACAATGATGGCGTACATTGCTGGGCAGTCTATTGCAGAGATACCACCGCAACCTAGGCAGTCTCGCCTTGAAGCGCCACAAAAAGAAAAGAAAACGACGTATCGTGCATGATAAATCAGGTGAAGGAAGAAGAAGAAGAATCCGTCGAACCTAGCAGCGGCGGTCAACATTCCATGCAGATAGACACGGTCTTGCCCACTTATCTCATAATCAGTTTCCCACGGGACCTCTCATGATATACGAAGTCTGACAAATCACGCCACTCCTTTGTACAGCACGTTGCCATGACAACGCCGTAAGGGAAAGTTCAAAGCATATTTTCACCAGCAGCCCTTCAGTCGACGTCCGTTGAAGCGAACGTCCGCATCGCGTACGAAGCACACTTTTAACGCCTTTAACGATGTGTCGTCGCCCACTCCATCGGGGCATTTGGAAGATTCGCGCATAACGAAAGCACGTTGGAGCAGCACGGGGTTTTACGTGGCTGGATATGTATATATGTATATCTTTTAAAACTGCCCGCCTGCTCATTAGCGTAATAACTCATGAGGGTCGTTAAGGTAATAAAAACTGGGCACTTCGCAGCTGCGCCCGACGCCATCGGGGCTTGCAACCGCCTGGTCCAGAACCTCGACCTATACGTGGAGCAAAGAAAAGGGTCGTAAGAAGTACGTCTCGAAACGTCTGGCGAAAGACTGGCGCGGGTTGGAATCCTGCTGTCGGCTACACTGTTGTTTGCTTTGGTTTTCCCTTTACATGCGCATGCTTGCACAGTTGTCGTTGAAGTTCCGATAGACGAAAGAAGTGAAGAATATTGCAATAATGGACCATCTGCCTCTTCTTTAGGAAGCCCAGGGTGATAAGAGGACAGATGAGAGTCCCTGTTGTAGAAGACTACCATGCCGTGGACCACGAGGCTGAGACGAACTTCTTTTTAAGTTGGTTCGTATTTTAAGGAAGCGTGAGGCTCAGCGGCAACTGTCCGTGTATCAATTATTCAGCCTTTTCCATCCCATTCCATATAAAGAAAGATGAAACAAAGACTAACAAAACTGTTATTTTTATATCGCGCAGCAGACGACAGGAAATGAAGAGCCGCTCCTCCGTATGCAGGTAATTACTCGCTCCACTCGAAAAGACCTCTCGTAGAAACCACTCCATCGCTTGTTTTGGGTAGTGCGAATTCACAAAGTAAACATTTACTCCCCGTTCCCCTTCACCTTTACTCCCCTCAGCCACGAACGCCACGAAGGAGCAGGTCCACAGCCAGCGCCAAATCGCGGTGGAATCTACCCCATACAACTGTATTTATTAGGGGGAACGTTTTCAAGGCAGTGTTGCCGGCACCGGAAGGCGCAGAAGGTATGTCTCATTTAAGGGGAGGAAAGAGCAGCAGCATCGTAACTATTGCACGCTGTCTTTCCTGTACCGACTCTCCCGTACGAAATTGTCTTCTGCTTCCCAGTCTCGGTATTTTCCGCGCGGCTTTGTCTTACTTTCCGATGAAGTGAAGTGCTATTTTTCCTTCCTGTCTTTTTTTTTTTTTTTTTACTCACCAGGGTTCACAGATATATCCACTGCCTCTTCAGGTTTTATTTTTCAGCTGTTTTTGCAAAACTGCCTTCAAAGCGTGCAGTATGTATAAAAGCTGTATTGGGAAAATGTTCACACCACGGGTTCTTTTAGCTCCAAGCCAACGTGGACGCTTTTCAGTAGATTGTCTTTTCTTCTTTTGTGGCTCATCAAAATTCGCTTCCTTAACTTCGCTTGTTTCATAAGCTAGTGCCTGTAATATTGTCACATTACGAAGGGAGAAAATATATAGACAACATATCTTCAATACTCAAAGCATCACATAGAGCAAAAATTGCCACCAATTTCATAAGTTCAAAAACAGGACTACGTCGAGTGAAGGAGGGGAAATAGAGTACTAACGGTGCAACTGAAACCCGGAGCATGATCTACACACCGTACCCTTATGAAGGATGACAAATGGACGACATTCAAAAGGAGAGTCTTCTCCATCGAATATAAGGTTGCATGGTTCATGGTAGACAACATAAAGAATAAAGGGAAGAACGGGTGGAGTAGGGAAAGAGGGCAGACATATTCTCCCCAGCCGTGCATCATATCTGATAAGGATTAAAATATTGCCGGTGGCGAGAGATAAGAAGGCTCTGCAGTACTGAGGGAGATAAG
>JARGYV010102364.1:0-10975 GCA_029532675.1 Ornithodoros moubata | reverse complement strand
AAGATTCTGTGATTTTTGTTTCTGGCTAAGTCATTCCGGGTAAGATGGACAAAGTTTGAATACGTGACCATCGTTGCGGAACGTTGTCTTGTTCGCCACAACTTTTTTATACTTGGCCAATAGTTCTGAACTAGGCAACCTGACAATCGAGTGCAGAAACACCTAAGGTGGTGATAAGTAAAAGTTCAACCTAGTGGCGAGTGTGAAGGTAATGAAGGCATGTGATGTATTGGGATGGCCCACGGCCCGAGATTGGCCCGGTACGACGCATGTATTTCACTGTTGTTACTGCCCGGCGAATCTCAATACCGCCGTTAAACTGATTGCAGTGGCACTTTTGTCCACGTTCATTTGTAAGGTAGCTGTTATGGTGTAAGTGAGCAATAGTGTATGTGGTAGTAATACAAGTGCTACTCTTTATTACCTCTCTTTATGCTCATGTGTTCCTTAAACGGCCCGGGACGTCAAATTTTTATTGGAGATTTTTTGCTTGGATAACGGAAACGTAGTGCTGCCATGCCAGTTTTCACGTCATTTGAATTCATTTGTATTTTTCAAATAATTTTGATGAACTACGGTTTCCGACTACTAATTCAAGCAACTGACTCTTTTAATGATGTTGCTAAACTTTTCTACGATAAACCTACAGGTGATTCGGACCCTCAAGCCACCAGTAGCCAGAAATCCGTAGCACCAGCCACGATCTCGTTTCCGTTTCGCTGGTGGCGTTTACGCATTTCCGCTAGAATATGGCGGCCCCCATGAATAAGCATTCAGCGAGAAGAAAATTATTTTCGAAGCTGAATTAAGAAGCAAGGGTGGCATTTCCAGCGGAAAGTCTGATGCGTGTCATTTACTGCCTTCAGGACTTTCACTGCAAACGAAAATAAAACAGTTGACCCGCGAGATGTCACGGGTCCTTTAAGAGTCTATTTGAGCTGCAATGCACTGTGCATAGCAGTCCAGAGTTCCAAGCAATGCGAAATTTCTAGACCTGCGATCGATGAGACTCAGGAAGTTAAGGGCCCGAACCGCGAAGCACAAGGGTGTCCTCTGGTCATATATTTGGCATGGTAGTTATGCACCAGTGCGCAAACGAACTAAGTAAATAGAGCTAGGGCTCCCAGTTCAGAAGGCTCAACCATTGGGTCAAGGGTCGCAAAACATCGCAGCTTTGTTCAGAGTCCCTTTTGGCGTCCTGCGCTAAGTCATGGGCAAACCGAATGCTTCAGCCCAGGCTGTCTTCCGTGCTTCGTTACATTACGTGTCTTACAGAAAGCGATCAGTCATCTACAAGCAGAAGCCCCTATGAGGATTAGTCCCGACAACGAGGCACAGCCCGACATCCAGAGGCGGTTGGAGCGACTCCCGACAACACCCAGCAGGTCACTGCAATCGATATCATTATTAATCAATTCTGTTACTCAATTAAATCGGTTACTTAATAAATCAGAAGGCTGGGAGCACCTTGCCTGAGTCGTTCGGTGGGGCACAAGTGGCGAGCTTCTTTGACGGGCTTTCATATTAACCAACAGCTAGAACTAAAGGCGGGTGTCCTAGCACTACAGACCTTCGCGAAATTTCTTCATGGGGACGAACTACTCATTCTCGAGATGCACAACACAGTGGCAATCGCTGCAGTCGACCGCTTTGGCTACCCTCGCGCTCCTCATCTCGCGGGCATAGCTGGGGAACTGTGAACTTGGTGCATAGAACCGGGGATCCAGTTTCAGACTCGTCATATCCTCGTGAAACTAAACGTCAAAGAACATCCAGGGTCTTCTGCGATTCTAGCGGCTGAAGGTTGTCTCCACGTTATTATTATTGTTGTTTGTGAGCCATCACTCCTGTTGGGTCCGTTTATGATCGACCTGTTTGCATAATATACAAACAACCAAGTCCCTCGTTTTACAGTTGGAAATGCGATCTGTTCTCAACGAGAATCAATGCCCTGACCCAGGACTCAACCAGGGTCGTCGCTAGTGCTGTCCCCTAATGTTGCTTGGTGGGGCGTTGTCTCCAAGAACAATTCAAGTGCTTAGTAGGCCTGGCGTGCTCATTATAGCCCACTCAACCTTGATACAGCTAGCTTCTCAATCTGTCGTGCGACTGTCCGAGGTTGCAACGTCGATCCACCTCTCTGCTACAGGACACCAACTCCCATCCCAACCCTCGTATTCAGTCAGGTCGGCAGTGGAGACTTCTAAGCCAGGAGGTCCTAGCCCATTGCTCTTTACACGCTCATCTCACCATCTTCCCAATCAGATCCTGCTCTGTCGAGTGCGGTTGGCAGAGGCGTAATTACACACGACAACTCAGAACAGGGGAATCATTTCTAGACTCCTCCCCGAAAGTCAAACCTTTTAAGCAAGCCTCAAACAATACTATTGGACATTGGTTAAAAGGTACTGTGGATTTAGCAGTTATAGATACTGCAGGTATTGCCTCTTTGCACACTGAACTAGAGGTACTTCCACCTCAAAGGGGCGAATCAGAGTTTGGCCAGAAGCCTCGTACTGCAAGCACGTGACACGCACATCAACGTTCAATCAGTTCAATCGGAGAGGTCCTGATAGGAGGCCACCCATTCAACCAACTCGTCACATGATCTTAACGCTCCTCAACCGTGTTTTTCTCAGGGGACAACCGCAGGATGTGATGCCTTTAGTGAGGTCAGTAGTTCATGACAAACTAACCATGGTGTCTGTCGGATTAAGACGTGACTCCGGTGGAGGCGGTGATGAAACTCGGTAATCTGAGGGCAAGGAGAAATGTGGCTGACGGGATAGGTGTAGCGAGGCGCCAACTATTATCTTCATGCTAATAAGTGTTATCAGGAACCCCGCGTATTCCAACCCCACCAATTCCAACCCCACCTTCCAGAAGTCTAGAGTTCGGCAAGACTTAATTTTACGTGTCGCAAGACGGCGGATGGATTGCATCATAGACTGGATCATGTACGAACTTGTTACTTGTGGATTGTAAACAAAGCTTGAAACAGTCCTTTTCGGTTCAGCAAGTTTATTTACATTGCTTTCGTGCCTTGCGATCATACCTGTTCTCTGCGTGGACGGTTGTGTTGTAGTCTTCTTAGTACCGTATATACATTAAATAATGCGGTTTTAGCTTTTTCTATTATTATTATTATATTTTTTTTTTGCCTTTTAACGGGCAACATTACGAAAACTGAGACATGTCAGCTTGCCGACATTGTGTATTCTAGTTCTGAAAGCTGTTGATGGCCGCTGCACAGTGCATTCAGCTTAATTACAAATTTGATTTTTTGCGTAACGTGCAGTGCGCCTTAAAGGTTCCGAGACAACACATTTCCCTTGTAGATTTGTTGTGTGAATATTGAAGGGCGGAAATATAGAAGATTCCTGCAAAGTTTCACGATGATTGGCCAGGTAAGTTCTTTTTATATGGAGCGCGCCTCGCCGCTCCTCCTCGCTCTACCGGAAGGGGGCAACTGACGTCACACATACTTTGGTACACTTGCCCTCTTGACGGCATAACGTAGTATCGCAGTAATGGTTTTCACATCATGTTAGCTCATTTGTAGTTTGTAAAACAGTCTTGATGAACTGCTGTTTTTGATAATTCGCACATTTGATAAGGTCCACCGGTTTGCAAAGGTCATTCTTACATTCTAGCCACCAGTAACCAGACATCCATAGAGGAGATTATGCGTCATTTCCGTTGAGCAAGTATGTATTAGGTCAAAGGTTAAGCTGCCACCACCAAAACTGTCAAGTCCGGCATCGCGAAATCTATCATTCGAGCATCAGTGAAGAAGTCCTGTTCGCACCTCACCTCAACCAGCATCGCTTTCCAGCTCAACAGCTCCAGCAAGATTCTTGTGGAATTGTATTCCGCTGCAGCTCAAGGTTATCTCAACTTGTTCGAAAAATCAACAGGCTTTTGGCCCTCCCTCCAAAGTGTAACGTCAAACACCGTGATCCTTCCGTGCAATGTGGTCGCAATGTGATTTACTCCTTTTCCTTATAATGCGGACGTCACTTTACTGACAAAACCAGACAATGTGTCAACCAAAGGCTACTTCAACACAGGTGGCGTGTTTCTGCCATTGACAATGAGTTCCCGCTTCAGCAGCACATAAAGGCTTGCATCAACTGTCAGCCTTTGTTTGGGAAGTGCAACCTCCTCGGGCGACATCCCAGTCGCCTGATCCGGGAGGTCACTGAAGCCTTCTTCATCCAAAAGGCTGAGAACAATGCGAGCCACCGGTTCTGATTCCTATCAGAAAAGGAGGTCAATTTCCTTAAGAGGGTGCTGGACAATCGGTGACGTGTTGCAGGTGATGTGCGTGTGTTCTAGCGAAATAAATCAGTTGTGGTCCACCGCCTGTCGTGCGTATCCGTCTTCGTCTTGTTCGCGTTCTTCTGTTTTTTTGCCAATGTGCGTAACCAGCACGCTCATTTTGCTCTTTCGATATCTTACGCAGTTCCGGTAGAATATAGCGGCTCCCGTAGAATAAGCATTCGGCGAGGGAGCAAGTATTTTTGCAGCAGAATTATGGAGCAACGACGGAGCTTTCAGCGGTGAGAGTGATGTGTGCGATTTATTGCACTCAGGCCTCGTACTGTAAATGAATATCAAAGAGTTGAGCCGCGAGTTTTCGTGGACCCTTTAAGGCAGGATAAAGCCAAGTTTGAAGCCACAAAAGGAAAAAGGACTTGGCCACAGCCAATTCTTTCTCATTCTTTCTTCACTGTGCACACAAGCTCGTAAACTCTATCTCAATTCAGATAGTCATTTTCACAGAGGCTATATAGCAAACATGAACTGGCTGGCGATAGATTCTTTTCT
Organism: Ornithodoros moubata; assembly: GCA_029532675.1. Classification (NCBI taxonomy): domain Eukaryota; kingdom Metazoa; phylum Arthropoda; class Arachnida; order Ixodida; family Argasidae; genus Ornithodoros; species Ornithodoros moubata. Next base: position 6,145 of record JARGYV010102364.1, on the reverse strand, counting down.
CCTTTTTCGTCTGCTGTCATAAAAGATGGCGTTATCCGTCCCTGCCTGCTTTCCGAACGGCACAACACCGGAAGCAAAGGGGACGCGTCATCGGCCACTTCCGGCATCTCGGCGTGGGCGATTTCCGGAGGCTACGGTTTTAAGGCGAACGTCTTGAGCGAGGAAGATTCCCTTGCGTAAAACTGGGTCCTGCTTCAAGGCAGACGACAATACGATTGCACAAAAAGGAAACAGATGGGCACGAGAACTGGAAGAAGAACAGAAGGGAGACGATTGAGGCCAGCAAAGACAATATTACCGAGTGGATCCGAAGCAGACGCATGAAGTAAACATGGGTTCTGACAGAAGATCTGCGAAGGCATGTGAAGCCAAACCAAAACGAAGAGAAAAGCGGCACGCGTGATCAGCAACCTGGCGATGTTTTGCTGAGCAGTGTGCCTACCGACGTGTCAGCACTGGGGAACTTTTCTCAGCACATATTACTGACCGTATTGTGAAACGTTTCCCTGGTCTTGAATGGTGAGCGGTTTTACGAAATTGTTGGAGATAACACTGGTAAAGTACGCAATGTCTTTGCTGTATGAAGATTCGTCATTAAAAGAAAAAAAAAAAGTTATCTGGACGTGCAAGGCGTATGCTGTACGCGACACAGCGTGGAACTACAAGAGAGTAATTTACGTCTAAACTGATGAATTAGAATGCACTGCTATCGAGGCTGAGAAGTCATATGCTAATGAGATGAAAAAGAGGAGATCGATTGGGTTTGAGGTTCTTAGAAACGAAAAAAGGAAATTCATCTGCCTACAAACTCTCGTGCCTCCGAAATACTGGAAACAAATGAATGGAGAGAGAAAAAAATATACAGCGTTTCCTAGACATCAGTACTAGGCATCAATTGAGGCTCGCTTAGATTTACGGCGCTTTTATTGCGACAGACAAATCGGTCGAAGCAGACTCTCGATGCTCTTAGCTTACTACATAACAAAATAAAACGACGTACGCCCTAAATGTACGGCTCACGTTCTGCTGTTCCGAAGGATCAGATTAGTGCAAGCAATGATACCAAGTAGCGAGCCGTTAGAGTGCAGCACTGTAGATATAACACTATTTTCTCTCGTTCTTTTTGCGCAGCCGACCTGCTGAGAATGGACATTTCTCAGAGTGCACTTTAGAAGTACGCAAGTGCACGAACAGCGGAGAAGCTCTTACACCTGAAATGTGCTTCTGTTACAGACGTAGCACTTGATGGTGCGCGGGTATCGAACACAGTATTTATCTTCCGGCATTCCAACGGTTGCTCGCACGTGGTCAACCATTTAAAATTAATTTGGCGTTGAAAATCTCTTGCGTTGAAAATCTAGCTTTCGCGCAAGCCACGTTATTAAAAGCCCTTTTTCAGTGAAGCAGAAAATAAGCGCGCGACAAACGTGTACTAACAATTTCTGGCATTCGCTTTACCTGTTCTGACAGAAAGAAATGCATACGCGACCAGCAGCTTCATCGAAATTGTAATTACGTCATTCTGGGAGCTTAATGGGGCTGAAATGCACGAGGTACGTCGAGCAACACGGAAGGGGCGTCCCGTAGCGGCAAGACGCGGAAGCGCTTCATGTAGAGGGCACTGCGGTGGGCGGAAGTGCTTGATTTCACGTAGAGTTCAAAATGGCCGTTCCAACTCTTATGGCATAAAGGCTCGTTTTCAGTTTAAACTAGTAAGTACACAGCAAATGACGGCTTCTACGCAGACACCGGCGAAGCAAGCGGAAAGCCCGGAACGCCCTCCTTGCGTTCTTGCACGACACCGGGCTGGCAGAAACACTCTGAGCCTCACAAAGGGGCGACTTGCCGCCAGGCAAGAGCAGCCAGACTGCACCTCTTTCCCTACACGTCAACACCCCCCCACCTCGAAGTCGTCCAAAGTCGTTTACAAAGCCACTTTTCACTTTTTAATATCTAACAATTAGACACGATGACATCATGTAGAATCTACATGATGTCATCGTGTCTAATTGTTAGATACATTGACATTGTAGATGATAATCATATTGAAGTAGAATAATGCTGATTTCAGGCATGATACGGCATTGTGCTGTTTGTTACGATTAGTTTTGCTGTCTCGTTACTTTGCTTTCTTAAAAAAAATCTCTCTCTTTCTCTCTCTGATAGTTTGCGTCTCGTGATGTTAACTGCATTAAGAATATATAGTTCCTATTAACGCCAGCTTCGCATGGGTGGCAAATATGGTAAAAAGAAGAGGTTGTAAGAAGAAAGGCAATTAGCATAACAAGATAATGCCACAGAAAGGCGTGCGTCTGTCATATTCAAGCAATGAGTAAAGTGAACAGTACCACCGCGTATCACAGCGGAAGGTCGCGCGCATTTGAAATAAACAAAAGCAACCAAGCCGGACGAACTGTGCCAAAGCACTGGCCCCACCCATGGGAACACACACAGCGAAAAAGGATCAAATAGTGTAAGAAATGGCAGCTGCAGCGACAACACAACAATCCATAGAAGCTTTTCCGTGTTTCACCTAATCAATGATTAAACGAAAAAAAAAAAAAGAAAAAGAGGATCGCGGAATCTCCGCCATTTCTTCGGAAGCAGTATAAACGGAATCGATCGTGAACACTGTGCACCCAGTATGTCGGTTTGGTCAGTATTTTCACTTCTCCCTTCGTTCTTTCTTTCTCTTGGTACCTTAGTGCAGGAATCAAAAATAAATTTCAGAAAAAGAAGAAACAAGCCGAAAACAAGAAAAAAATATAAAAAAGTGACACCATTTCTTTTTTCCCTCATCTGTACCCCAGACATCCCGGACGCACTTTTATTACGACCGGCACTGTTCCGTAAAGAGGAACAAAGTGCTCACCCATCCTTAATTGCGTAATAGATAAAACTAGATTCTGCCAGATAAGACAAGCAAAATGTTGAGGAAATTAAATCGGGTTGGGAAGATGTCCGAGCGTGCGCCTGCACGGGTCAGTCGTGATAGCCCGGAGCGATCTTGACGAACCCATTGAAACGTTCGACAAAAAAGAAGATAAAGAAATGGGCGGTTCATAACGATGAATTTCCGCAGATTGAGCGTCTTAATTGTTACCTCCTGCCTCGGGCGCCTTTCGTATGCCAGGCCCCAAATTCTTTTGTTTCGCAGCGTTTAATTGGCACCAAAGCGGGTCGTCAGGTTAATGAGGGGCCTGCTTTTTTCCCTTATTCCCTTATTCTAAGGCGAGTTGAGGCTAACTTCAGTATTTCGTCTGTTCGTGTTCCAGCCTCAGAACAGTAATGTCTATCGTTGTTCACCAGCTGCCGCTGCGTTACCTGTCGTATGACTGAATGTGTGAAAGAAAGAACGTACGAATGAAAGCGGAATGAGCGAGAGTATGATTGTGGTTGTTTCTCCCTAAAATGACTCTCTCTAAAAGTCTCTCAGTCTATGGGGAAGCGGGCTAGCTTAACGCAATTGGTAGAGCCCTGGTCAGGCTATCCAGAAGATGCGGGTTCCAGTCCTGCGGCTGGCTTGCTTGTTTTAATATATATATTTTCAAATTGGGTGCGATTCTCGAAGAGTTGATTCGTGGTGAAATCGAGTGGTAGTGGCGTCTTCGGGCGTTGTCCAATTATCGTTCTCCAAGCTGTGTTGGTCACACATGCGTACTTGGGGCAGAATACCGCAGAGAAAACCTGATTTAACATAGAGTAGCCATAATAATAATAATAATAATAATAATTGGTGGGTTTACGTCGCGAGACAGCTGTGATCATGAGCGACGCCACATGATAGGACTGCGGATAATTTAGACCACCCGGGGATCTTTTGACGTGCGCAGGAAATCTCCGACACACGGTGCCAGTAACAATGCTTACCTCCCCCACATTCCTACCGTCCTCGGCCGGGATCGAACCCGCGAATTTGAGCACAGAGCGTAGAAGAGACACGGTGACACTTTGCTCACAAAATTCCCCTTTGTTCCTCATTAAGTTGATCAATGATGGCTCAAATCCAGGAACACCACAGGCACTTTCATTTTTTTTTTTTGGAACCAGTCAGGCAAAGTTGTGTTTAAAAAAATGACACGCTAAAGTGTCTGGGCACTTGGGTGTCAACTATGAATATCTCGGGTTTTGACTGCCACCACAACCTACCGAAAAAATAAAAGGAGAGAGAGAAAGAAAAGGAAAGCTATGCCCCCTATTTTCGCTTCCGTCTGTCTCGCAACTTAACGAACCGAGTGCGGAGTGGCGACAACGTCGACTCTCTTTAACGTACCCACTGTTCGCTCCATCTGCGTCCCGTCGATTTGCATAAAGGACCGCAGGACCTGTTCGCAATCCTCGATGTCGTTCATTCGGTTCGCCTGACGACGCCCAAAATGGCCGCCAATTAAGAGATTTAGTTGGGCTAATCGCGACACGACACACACATGATAGGGCCCTAATGAACCAATCTGAAAAGGGAAACATTTTTACTTCCGCTTGTCCACTAGGGGGACTGTGCTCCAAGGAACTTGAACGCGCGCGTGGCCGAGTATGTGTAGCTGCCGTCGTAAGCCGGATATCTGTCGTACTTTGGAGTACAGCGATTATCCGCAGAAAGTATGTGACGTGAAGGTGTTAGCACGACTACATCTACTCGTCCAGCCTCAAATCCCACAGGTCAGAGGGGTACCTGAGACCAAAAGATCCAGGATGTATTGTCAAACGTTCCATTTTCCACATATGCTAAACGTGGAATCTTTTAACACAAGCAAATATTGCCACAGGCCATCTTTTCAGTGCTTTCGAGAACCTTCATACCGTTTTATAAGAGACAGTGTCGCGCCCAAGCCATGCGTTCTTGTCGCTACGCTAATCAGCCCAGTAGGCTAATAGACCTTTTGCGAGGTTCACAATTCGTGTTCACCACTTCATCAGTGACAATATCTACAACCAGATGTAAAATTGTATCATTGATTGAAAGAAAGAATAGAATTACTAACAGATGATTATCCACTGCTACACGTGAACAAAGAAAGAAGAGGAAAAGGACAAAATGGGATGCCAGAAGAAGGACAGCTTGAAGAAGGACATTCTGTGAATGTTACTGAGAGTCTCTGGACACAGTGCCCCTCCATTTTAAAGACGCTGTGTTGTGTACAGTGCAGCACATAAGAGCATTGGAGTCGCCTGTTCCCCAGAGAAGGGAGCCACTCTCTCAAAAATTTTTTTTTCTCTCACAACCACAACACAAGGAGTGCCTAGATTGTGTAATATTTCTTGTCTGTACATCCTCATACGGGTTAGAGATTCTGATCCTTTCTCTACAGCTTTTGCCTCAACCAGAGAGGACGATGTCTGTACCTACAGGCTCACTATATATTATATTATATCCGCTCTCAAAGCAACAGAGTCTGTCCTCGCACATCCAATAGTGTACTCACAAAACCCATGCTGTCTCTGACCCTTCCTCCATAATAAAAGCCATCTTTTCCAGTCATCTTCTACCCCGTTACCCAACAGTGTTCGCCACCGAGCAGCAGCAATCCACTTGAAGCGTACAGTGCGAGGCGGACCAACATCAGAAAGGCAGAAATAAAAAAAGAACCATTCGGCCCCTTCCGGCTATTCCACTCTTCCCGCGTCCCTCGGGTAAACCTGGCGCGTGTTTCATTTGCGCACGTGAGACCCAGGAGGGTCATTGCGAGCACGAGCACAAATAAAATAAGGGGAGGATATATCGCTCACAGCAGACGTGCCGTACCAGCACGCAATGATGAATCGGCCGAAAGTACGGGGCGCGTGAAAGTAGCCTGGCCCCTTTAGACCGGGACTCCCGACTGGAAGGAAGGTGAACTTACGACATGTGTTTGGTGTGGAACTTCATGAAATGGTGCCTTCAGCGGGGGCTGGAGGATGGTCGTAATGGGGCTTCCAAGCGTTCACAGAGGATTATTCCGAATCTTAAGGTCAGTGGCAACTAATGGAGCCCCGGATAGCGAAGCTGTTCGCACTGGTAAGGAATGCGCGTGAGAGGGCGAGAACCATGGTCTCGGCATTGTCGCTCGAGAACTGCTCGCGGGAGAACCTTTGCGACGTCATCGTGCAACGTGAACGTTTATTTGAAAGGTCGTGTCTCGAGAACCCCTGCACTAGAAAAAAAAAA